>VZSR01002092.1:10254-307081 GCA_013398615.1 Brachypodius melanocephalos
CACAGAGATATTAAAAGGTAAAAGCTGCAGACTATTGCTGGTTGCATTTTTTCTTTTTCATTTTTTTCTTTTTCATCTTTCCCCAGTTAAAATAATTTTAGAGCAAACAAACTGCAAAAAGCAGTCAAGGACACAATCTTCTGTAAGTGACATCCATCAGCACAATCTTTTCTGTGCCACAAGGACATGACCAGTACAGACTTCTAAAGATAATTATGGGGCTAGAACCATAGAATTGCTTAGGGTGGAAAAGACCTTTAGGATCATCATGTCCAACCGTTAACCCAGCATTTGCCATGTCCCCAGATGCCCACATGTACATGTCTTTCAAAAATCTCCAGGGCTGGTGACTCCACCACTTTCCTGGCCAACCTCTTTCACTGCTTCACTTGGTGAAGAAATTTCTCCTAACACTTAATTTAAACATCCTGTGGCACAAATTTCCATTTCCTCTTGTCCTATTGCTTGCTACTTGGGAGAGGAGACTGACCCCACCTGGCTCCTGTCGAGCAATTGTAGTAAGTCTTCCCTGAGCTCCTTTCTGCCAGCTCACTCAGCTGCTGGACAGCTTTCCAGCCGTGAGATTTTTGCATTGTAATTGTAATTTGTGTTATACATGTAATTTGTGAATTGCAATTTGTAACATAATCTGTTACTGTCAAGTTATTTGAGTGCCATGAGAACACACAAAGTTCTGTACTTTAACAACTGCTTCTAATGATGCTGCTGTTGAAGAACAATTAATTTTTAACTAAGGAATTTTTCAGATAAAAACACACCTGTTTTTTTGATTTTCCTTTTCCTAGAACAGTTATTCAAAGTGTCTCCTTTTATTTACTCCTATTTTTTATAAGTACAGTAAAATTACTTCAGCCAGGTTCATGAAGTTCAGGGTTCCTCAATGATAATGAATGTTCATTGTTTGTTATACCAGAGCTTTTTTCTATGGATATCAGAACTCAGAAAAGGTGAGGGTTTTGTTGTAGAGTTTGGTTGGCTTTTACTGGTGTTTTTGATGTTGTTTGTTTCCCTTTTCCTGCTACAGTTTACTATATTGTTTTTTTTCTTTAAAATGCAGCCCAGATCTTTGAAGAAAAACTCCAAATGCCTTACTCCTTCAGAAGGTTAGGGAGCAACTGACCAATTGGGTGTTAGGGATGATTTTTCAGTAGCTTTCTGGCTTCTTGCAGCTCTGCTAAATACAGGCAATTTCAGTTTTATGACCTTTCAGCTTGTGAGGAACAAGCTTTTGCTTCAGCTGCTTCATGTGTGTGCTTGCTGCTTTGACAGTTTGTTTCTCCTTTCTTCCTTGCTTAAGCCTCTGGAGAAGTGTAATGACTGGAGGGGATGCACTCTTTTACCTTACACTGCCTCTACCCTTCTAACTGCTGTGAGTTGATCGTACTAGAGAATTGGGGTTTGGGGGTTTTTTGTTTGTTTGGTTGGTTTTTGTTTGTTTGGATAACATTTTGCAACTTGTTGTGTGAATAGTTCAATAGATTTGATTGGTACTATTAATAGTGCTGCCACTCCCAGATAACACTTAGATGAAGAGACATCTCAGAAGATTAACTTAGGTCTTCATTTTGCTGTGATATGTAGAGACCATTCATAAACACACACTAGGCACTAGAACAGCTTCTCTAGGCTAGAGATTTAATGGGTGTTGTCACAGTTGTTCATAGTTTTTAAAATTGATTATGTCCAGGAAATAGTTCAGTTCTCTTTTGAAGCTTGAAAGTTGCAGCAAAACTTGAGTTTGTTGTGCTCTTTGTGGTGTACCCCAAAAAAATGACCACTCTTTGGACTTGACTCAAGTTGATAAGAAACAGATTTATGAAGTTGTGATCCTGGTTTCTTTTGTTGTTTGTGGTTTTTTTGTTTTGTGTTTTTTTTTTATTTTTAAGTTGAGCTTTAAACAGGGACCAGTTGGTGGATGATGCCTTGACAAGTGTTTGGCCTTTTGTAGTGGTCATATATCTAGCATTATTTCCAACATCCAGTGATCCATTGTAACTTATAGCTGTGTTAATTTTTTTCAGGTTTGGTGAGCAAGAAGGGGAAGCTAGAAATAAAACTTTCTACGAAGTGTTACATGTTGTATCAGGCTATTGTGGCTGTCTTAGAGTTCCATTACAGGGATCAGAAAATGAGGATTTCATAAATACTAAGTTATTTTTAAATGGCTCTAAGTGGTATAAGTTTTAAACCCAGTAGATTTCTGCTGTAATTCATCCCACTGGGTATTTTAGGAAAGCGTTAAGGACTTTGAGATGAGCCTCATTTGTCAGGGTTGCTTTTTTTAAGGAAAGTAAACGCTGGAGGTCAAGTGAAAACATGGCACATACAATATTATAGCAGTAATAAGTTTTATGGTTTCCTTTCAAGACAAGAATAAAGAGTATTATTATTTATTTGGCACGTGAATTTGTCACAGTTGACATAGTATTAGATAATAGGTATAAAAAACCTGCTTTTGTTAGTTCTGAGCATAGATTTAGACTAAAAGAATTAAACTGTGATCCAGTAAAAGTTGATCAGAGCTAAGTATTCTCTATGATCCCTCTTAAAGCCAAACCATAAATGTAACATAATTGGTCTGTTATAAGAAAATTTTGTATTTCTAAGGTTTGGGGGTAGGGGGAGGGTCTAGTTTTTTTCCTTGTGTTTTCTTGTTTTGCCTTTTTTTTTTTTTTTTTTTGCATGCATGCATGCACACACAAGAAAAATTATGGATGGATCTTGCAGTCAGTTCTTCATTTATCTAGAGGAATGAATTTTGAAATTGAGCAATTTCCAACAAAACTAAATTTACATAACTTGCTTTATGAATAATGTATAAATATCTTAGCTTTCAAGATAGTCAAAATAGCAGTTTACATTTGGTTACTGAAGAATTATTAGTCTGTCATAAAACCTATTTACTGTACTGTTTGGAAAATTTTCTTTTCTTTTTTTGTTTTTTTTTTGCTCCCTCCCCTTTCCACCAGTGCAAATATCTTATTAACTGATACATATGTGCCCAAAATTTCTGACTTTGGCCTTGCAAGAGCATCTGTGACATTCACACAGACACTCATGACTGAAAGGATTGTTGGAACAGCAGCCTACATGGCACCTGAAGCTCTGCGAGGAGAGATAACACCTAAATCTGATATCTTCAGTTTTGGAGTTGTAAGTAGAATGAGGGAAGCAGTATATGACTTCTTTTGTAAATGATAAAAGCACACAAAATCAAGAGTATCTGAAATTAAATGATTACTCTGGTCTGCAATTTTTCTTTTTTCCAATAGATGTTTTCTTAAGGTAGTGTTTCTAAACTTTGTCTGTGTTAAAATCATTTGAATATGTTGATTTGCTGTGTGAAAGACCAGAGTAAAATAATAATCCAAGTTCTAGCTAAATGTAGTTTGAAGTGGTGTGGAACATTGTTTTTGCTTGCATGGTATTGCACAAAAGTGTAACTCAGGCTGAGAAAGAAAATTTAAGAAAATGCTCCAAAATGATTGTGTATTACTATATTCAGCACCAAAAATACCATGTGCATGTTTGATTGGCCTTAGAGCTGAGTACAAAAAAGACAACCTTAATATTTGGAAATAAAATAAGTCCATTCTGAATAGGTCCAAGACCCTAATCATTATTGACCATTTTATTCATAGTATTTAGTTTCATGGGAAGGTAGGCCCAACACTATGTTTGAATAGTTTGGAAATCCTTCAGCCTTGCTGTGAAGGAACACCATGTAGGGTGAGAATAACTTGTGTTGAAATTTGTAAGCCACACTTCTAATAACAGTTACTGAAAATAAAACCAATGAATTGTATAGGAAATCTTGGGATATATGCAGATCCTGAGAGTATTTATTGACAGGCTGAAGGTCATGCTCCTTTTTGCAAACCATATATATGCTAAGGGTTATTCTGTGCTTCATTTTCTCTTGTGATTTTTCTTCCTCCTAGGTCTTACTAGAAATAATAACGGGTCTTCCTCCAGTAGATGAAAACCGGCAGCCACAGTTGCTGGTATGTTCTTTGTGCTTTCTCCTTCCCTCCCACTGCTCCAGGATCACTTTATATGAAATCATAGTCAGTTAACAGAGTGTGAGACAATCAAATTAGTCTTTAAAATATGTAGTTGTGAAAACAGCTTTTTTTTCAATGTTTGTGTTAGAAGTCAGGCTGAAACTTTTATCTCTTGGCTGGTAGATTAGTTCAGCCCTTAAGGTCATCATCTTCTAATCTGATACTGGAATTCTTCGTTTTGGTACTGGTTGTTATTGTAATACCATTGTACTCTATTAACATACTCCCAGATACCCTGATAATTCCTCATTCCCTGAAACATTCTGAACTGTTCATCTCTCTTGTTTCTTTATAGTTCTGTATCAGTTTCAATCTTCTTCAACTTTCTAACAATTTGCAAGTACATTATGCTTTAAACATTAGTGAAGTCTGAAATTCAATTTTTTTTTTAGAGTGAGAGGTGGGTTGAATTTTCTTTACTATTCAGTTAGTAATTCAGTCTACTAATTAGGAAACCAGTGTCTCAGAGCTCACTCTCTTGAATTGAAAATCTTACAAGATTCTTTATAAGTTAGCCTTTCACGTAGCTTAAAACTAAGTTCTGAACTATTTAATCCAAGATTTTCCTAGAATAAAGACTAATTTAATCATTAAGTATGAAATAGCATGAGGTCTGGATTGATTCTGTTCCATATGGCTTGGAACAGTATAAATCACTTTCTTCCAAATCTTTAGGAATATCAATATAATATTAGTAATTTTTTTGGTGCTTCTAAGCTGTATCTTCTGGAGTAGCAGAATAATTATCATGTTGAGCTTTTAAACACCTTGGAGAACACAGGTTTTTTAAAGTGGGCTTTTTCAGAGATAGAATCTAATAAGGAAATTGACTGCTACAGTTTGTCTTTGTAATGTACTTTTGGGACCATAAAGAGAATGGTCAGTGTAAGGCCATATGGCATCCTTAGTATGAAAGGAAAATTTTGAGATTGTTGAATCGTGGTCAGCAACTTCAGACTGACCCATAAAGGAAGGCAGGAAATCTGCCTCTACTCATTGCCTCTTATTTATTCATTTATACTTCTTCAAACAGTATGTGGGATTACAGATAACCCATTTCAAGTGTGTTGGAACTGAGGATTTTTGGACTAAACCAGTCAGATTTAAAATTTGATTTCTGGCTAGAGGTTTCCAATGGATACCACAGCCACTGAGACTGGACATGGAAGTTTTGTTTGCAGACAGACATTCGCTCACAGAAAGAGACTTTATAAAAGTGATTAAAAAAATATACCATCTTACGCTTGCATATTTGTGGATTATTAAGATACTTTGTTGATTGTGCCTCTTCTCTTACAAAAGAAACAATACTAGAAAACTGAGCCTTGAAGTGGAAGACAGTTAAATCTGTATGATAACAGCTTAAAGAAATTTGCTTTATGATGTTGTGATAATTAAAATGATCTAGAATAAATATTAATAATAAAAAAATTATAGTTAATTTATACTCTCACATGCTGTTCAGATACTTACAATGTTATCTGCTTGTTGGTTCAATTTCTCCTGTAGCTAAGTATAAAAGATGAAATTGAGGATGAAGAAGCAACTATTGAGGATTATGTTGATAAAAAGATGAGTGACTGGGATGTACCTTCAATTCATAAAATGTATTCAATTGCTGATCGGTGTCTGAATGACAAAAAAACCAGAAGACCAGACATTAGGATGGTATGTAGTCTTTCAGATAAAAAGCTTATTTTAGAGGTGTGGGGGTGTGTGTCCCCTGTGTATTGTTACACTATCAGCTCATTGTATTTCTGACTGTTCTCTTCCAGGTCCAACAGCAGCTCCAAGAGATAAAAATTTCATAATGTGTTTCTTCTGATACACCAGTGTTTCTGTAATGGAGATGCCAGTACCAAATATTTAATTAGTATTTAGTGCAGCTTTATCAGCGGTTCTGCTTTCCAGAACTTTCTAGCCACAAGTAAGGTGAGCTATTAGCCTGTCAGCAGCTCTTTCACATATAGTCACTGGGCCATCAACATGAGAAAACTCTTTCTTGTATTAACAAATTGCAGTGCTGGTACATCATCTTCTCCTGCAGCTTTTAAAATGTATGTCCATATTATAATCTATTTGATTTTTTTTAAAATTTCCAGTTATCTAGTATGTCTGCTGCAGAGGCATATGACTAACTGGACAGAATGTTTTTTCTGCAAATTGCTTTCTTGATCAGGAGTACTAGACCTCTGTCTATTCTTCAATAGAAAAATAGACAAAACCATTTAATAGCTATAATGATACATAATGTTGTCTTTTTGGGAAATGACAATAGTATTACCCATTTAAAACAAGCTTCTACTTAATATTTTAGCTTGAGAGTTCATATTAGTCTGAATGGTCTGGTACTGTTAGTGAATGTGATTATCATCAAAAAGTCTTCTTGGTGTTAGTTTTAATCAAATAAATGGTGCAAGACATTTTCTAGGTTGTTTTTTCATTTCAAGGATTCCCAAGCGAAATAGTTATCTTGCTGTGCAGATGCATTTGCACTTGAAAATGCTTTCTTAATGTGAACTCTATGATGAAAAACCGTTTCATTTTTATTCACAGGAAGACTCTTAGCTACTTTGACTATTTTAGGAGGATTGAGTATTTTTAGTATTTTAGGAGAGGATTCCATATGGATTATAAATACAGATGGTTGCTTTTCCTAAAGGGGTCAGAATAATGATGTGCAGACCTATTCTGCATTTTACTTAGTCAAATAATTAAGCTATTTTTAATATATATATATATGTATATTAACTGCATACAAAAATACACTTCTAAAAGTATAAATGGAAAGCTTTTTAAAATAGAAACATTGACAGATCAAAGCAGACTAAAAATGGAATGAAAGTGACTAGTAAGATTCCAGAGACTTTGGACTAAGTATGAACATATTACCATTGTAAATGAAAGATGTTATTTTTGTATAAACTCATTTTGCACTTTATGAACTTTAATAGTGTAGGGATAGGAACGTAGTCTGGTGTACAGTTAAATTTCAAATGCTGTGATTATGTGTGACTTCATTCAGGAATATATATCTCATTGTAGGAAGCATGTGATTTCTAATGTAATGATATCATTAGATTTCTGGCCATTAATTCATTTTGTATTGCCTTTTTAAGCTGCTAGCTTAATTTACAAAAAAGGATCTACCTAATGGCTTCTAGTTTTTTGAGTATAAATTGTAAAAAACTGTTAACATAAATAAAGAGTCTGGATTATTATTTCTTTCTGCTATTTAAACTTTGAGCCTGGGAACTAATCATCATTTTATGTTGCTTGCATTTCTGTTAATAACATTATGGTAACCTTCACTGCATGGAATGAAGCTGTACAGCTCTGAACCTGGAGAAGAAAGCTGCTGTAAAGCTAAATTAGAATAAAATCTGCTGAAGCTATTCTTCAGTTTTAAGCCTCTCCTCCAGCTGTTATGTGAAGGTTTCTTATTAGATCATGTTTACTTTTTACTATCCCTGGAGCTGGAATACAACTGTAGTGTTGTCTAGAAGTGTGTTTGCTGTAGCAACTCCCTGGTCAGCTCTGTTCACCTCTGCTGTGGTGGAACGTTTTTGTTCATACAACCAACTGTGATATTCTTCAGTGTGAGGAGAATCTCAGCTACAAGCACGGGAGTTCCTGCTCTGTCATACTCTAGACCATTACAATTTGCAGTGCTACTCTCAGCAGTAAGGTTTTGGTAGTAGTTTTCCCTTCCTCACTGAAAATAAAGCATGTTAGCTACCATTTCATACAATTTAGAAAAAAATGTTGACCTTAATGAATGTAAATATGAGGGGTTAACAAGGTAAAACTAGCTAACTTGCGTGGCAACTATTTTTTTTTTAATAATACACAGGGGGCAAGGAGAAGGAACTTCCCTTTCTCACCCAATTTTTTTTGAGGTCCTCATATAGTAAAGTCAACATTTCTAGACACTAAAAGAGGATATGAGTAGCTGACTTCAGTTTCTTTTGTTCCCTGCAAAAACATTAAATTATCCTAGAATACATACTTCTTTGTGTTGTTTGCTATCATAAGGCTTTCTAGGACACGGATCAGTAACTTGAGTCATCCAAGATATTTGTAATGGGATGATCTCCTTTCATAGAACTGGAGCTGAGAGAAATCCAGTACAGTTTGTGGTGGGTGAAGAAAGCTCCAGTGGGGCAGAGATAGGGCTAATCTGGCTGGCCTACCTTCTGTCTCAGCAGGGAATGTGCCATGGAGGGCAAGAGAGGATCACTGTGCTGGGGGAAAGAGCCAACCCTTTTGCATGTTAAAGATCTAAGAACCGTAACATAAAGCAATTTAGTCACCCAGGGAAGGATGGATGAATGAAAAATAGCAAGAGCGATTTACTGCAATTCCATGATTAGAAGGCAATAGCAAGATGAAAACAAATGATAATGATCCAGAGGAAATTGTCTTTTTAGGAGAACTTGATAGGAAGGGCAACAGTTCTCCCCTTGGCCACAGCAGGAGTAACAGAATGGCTGCTAGGAGCAAGAGCAGAGGTGACTGCACAGCCTTTAGGCCAGGATAAGCCATAAGTGGCTCCTGAGGAACAAAAGCAAGAGCAGGGATACATAGCTGGAAATACTGCAGTGGAATACAGTGGCTTTGTACAGTGTGCAACTCAACCACTTTAGACACCGTGGTATGGTCTTCCTTAAGTTATTAAGACTATTATAAATTTTCTTTGATCAGTTTGTCCCTTTGCCTTCTGAACCAACACACCAGACATAGCACTTCATATTAATGAAATGAGAAATGCCTCATCTTTATTTGGGTGTTCCAGCTGGGAGTTTATTTACCCACTGACCAAAAGGAAAAAAAAATTGCATCTGATATTCATGGGTATATAGAGGCCTAGCCTATTCTCTCCTCCTACCCTATGCCTGTTCCTCTTACAGCTCTGATTATAGATAGCATTTGGCATTAAATTATTGCCTGCAGTCCTAGTTCACATATTCAAATTTTCTTCTTTCAGTTATAAAATTGCTGCATCACAAATATTTCCCCATGAGGATGTGTTGGCAGGACAGTTAAGAGAAAAGCCAAACCAGTAAATGTTCTTTTCATATTGCCCTGAAAGTTCAACAGGAGGTCTTCAAGCAAATTATTTTCAGTTTATACAAAAAAAGTGTTAATTGAACAACATAACGAGTAGTTTCATTATAGTAGTTCATGCTGAGCAAGTAAGAACAGAGAGAACTGTTAAATCACCAGTCAACTACTTCAGCATTTTAAAAGGATGGAAGAAATTTTTAAAGGAGCTTATTACTGAAAACACAAAAACCTCAAGAGGAGAACGCCCTTGGATCCTGCTATGGAGCCCTCAGTGCCACTCCCATAAAGCAATGGGAAAGTACCTGTTTCTAACATAGTGATTTTTCTGTAATAGCAAAAGTAAGGAATTCTGGTTTTGCTCACCTCCCTTCTTACACCCTGCAGTCACTTTCTAGTCCCATGGGAACTGCCTATTACACATTCTGATGTTGGAATATAGATGTTTGTTAAAGAGACTACAAAATGATTCAGACAACACCAAGCTAAAGCAGCAATCTTTATTTATAAAGTAAATTACAAAATAGATAAGGTAAACTTAGTTAATTTTAGCATCTGAAGGTGGCTTTCATTGAATCCATAAACACACTGATAAACAAATTTCTTTTATTTACAGTGTCTATCTGAGCAACAGCAATTTTTACCTTGATTAGTTTAACCTTTGATAGGAGTGTTTTAAAAGATCAGGATCATCCTAACTTGCAAACTAAACACTTATTAAATAATTACCTGTCCTGTTAATTAACAATTTAATAGCTTCTGAGTTAACTGCAAGCAGCTGCATTGCTTTTGGGCTTTATGAAGGCCAACAACAATTTGAATGGACATTTTCAAAAATTTAATGAGCAGAGAAAGCTAAAGGAGCAAGTCTCACTAATGCCCACATTTTGTGCTGGTTCTGAACATTCATAAACAGAAGGGGAAGCAAGTATGCAAATGTAAACATGACAGATCTTACAAAAAAAACAGATACTTCTTATTGCTGTTAGAAGAATAAGGCCTGGAAAAGCAGCCAGCAGTGCAAGACTTCATACAATTCTCTTTTTGGGGAAAGGTGAGAGGGAAACATGCTCAGGACATGATTGACTCCTGGCTGGGCCAGGGTGTGTACATCACATAGAATATTTTCACATCAGGTAATTTACAGTGTCTGGTTTTGGGCTGAACTCTAAAGCAGCTCATCATAAATGCTCTTGCATAATCACTTAACCAGCTCTCATCATCCTCCAGATTAAGTTTTCCACCTTCTCATCCACCCAGGGCAGGATTACAAAAAAACTCCCAAAACAAACAAAAAAAACCCCCAACAACAACAAAAACCAACCAACAGAAATAACAGGGAAAAAAACCCCAAACAAACATCCAACAAAACCCCCACAACATGCACACAACCATATCAGGTCAAACTGATCATTATTTAAATTCATTATTTAAAACATTTAGTCTTCAAAAGCTGAACTTCTTTACTGGCTCAAGAAAGTGTAAAGATGTATGTGCACTCTTGTTATGGCTGGCACAAGGGCAGGAATACTAAACTCAAACAACCCTCTTGCAGTTTTTAAATGCTACACTCCTTAAAACCAAACCAAAACAAAAACCTGAAAGTGAATTAGGTGTGTTGCATATATTCTGAGTTAATCTAAAAATACATTTAATTACAGTGTACCATTGTATTGGTGTGCTGTGCACACAGTAACCATATTTTAAAAAAAAAACAATGACTTGCCTGCCATAGTAGAGAAGCAACACTTCAAAGACCAGCTCCTTATCCTAGATGGAGAAGGCAAGAGGCAGGAAAAGAACACAAGAGCTAAGGGCAAGCAGGAGATTAGCTGAGGATCAAGAGCTATTGAATTGCACTGATGTAGTGTGTAAAATTAAACAAAAAAAAAGCTGAAGTGTAAAATTTCTGCTGCATATAAAAAACACAGTAAAACCAACTATTGCAACCTTCACATTATATAGTGCAATCTCAGATGTCAATAGCAAGCTAGTATAGCCAAACAAAATAATAGAGAAAACAATTTTTTTGTCAGGAACTAGTAGTGTCAAAACATTATTCCCTACAAAACTAGGTTAAAATCCATCTTCCACCAGGTAAACACACAATTCAACTCTAAAATGAGTATATCCAGCAGCTACAATAATATCCAATGAACCAAAGCTGGCAACTCCCGTGTAGCTTTAAAAAAAACCAAAACCAACACAACTCAAAAACCACAAAGGTCACATACAAGACACTAAAAAGCAAGTCCTCACTGGGAATACAATCTATTCACGAGTATGTGCTTCATCACACAGCTTTAAATATTTAAAGGTCATCCAATACTTGATTTCCACATCTAAGTCTCCCTTGATGGAATTATTAAAATAGTCTATTTTTTGTCTTCCTGTTAAACACATTACTTACAGTTCAATCATGTTTAGACTATTCTGGCTGGTTTTAGTATTTTGAAGAAGGGAGGTGAAAAAACCCCAAAAATCCTAACCAAGGGATCGCTGCCAGCAGTTATTCAAGACCTAGTTGGATTTAAATTACAGATGTAAGTTACTATTGAAGTTCAAACATTTAGGAAAAGTAATTTTCAGAATACCTTGAAAGTAAAAATTGTAGTTGATACTGCAAACACAGTAGGACCTCAAGGATAACTTGCTTCTATGAAGCAAGACTACTTCAATTTTTACTGAACTTACACATTTTTAGATCCAAGTGCACCAATAATTAATTATTTATTATATAATTTAGGCATATTGATCTGAAAGCAGCTCCATAATCTACTGAGGACTTTTAATCACCTTTTACTTGGTCATTCAGTACCTAATATGTAACACTTAGAAGTGATACAGAAGTCTCGAAAAGCGATGGTGTTTTATGTCAGATTTCTTTAAAAGATAATTCATTAAATTAGTTATAAGTTTGAGATGACCAAGTTTTTGCCTAGGAAAATGTCCACCTATTCCTGAATGCTTATATTAATTGAATGATAACTGATTTTAGTTTATCTTTTCCATTACAAGGAAAAAAAGAAACCAAACCAAACAAAACAACAACAAAATCCAGCAATGCATCCGGTCAAAATCCAAAGACAACATTCTATTTTACTATTGTCCATTAATGCTACAAGAAAAAATAAAGTTGCAGTTGGGACAATGCTATGTAGTCCTTCATCTCTTCTGACATGGAAAGTCTTACAGGTTTAATAGGCTACACGTAAGAATACAGCTGTGACTTACCCACAGAATACATGGGCTTCATAGTCTTATGTCTGCAAAGTTTATGATCACATGTACAGCTATTAAATAATGGATTCTAAATTAAAATAAAGGGGCACTAGCTTAGTTTTTCTCTTCTAGCATTAAAATAATTATCTCTTCTATATGTCATAAAACATGGTCAACAAATATAATCATATAACAATATAAAAAGTGTTGAGGTCAGAAAAGAGAAGAGTAAAAAGAGCTTTTTTTATCCCTAGTGTCTATGAATGGAATGATTTCAGTTCATTACCAAAAACCAGAATTCCATTTCTTACTCTCATACTTTAACAAATACAGAGTTTCTAATCACCCGGTGTTTCAGTCTCTGCTGGACCTCTAATCAGTCTTCGTATTCCCCTCTTCCCTGCAGGACCCTTTGGCTTAGCAAAGCTCTGTTTGTAAGCATGTTGTTTTGGATGTACTTCTTCATAAAGAAAGTCAGCAGTTAACTCATCACCATTATCTATTTCAATCTGGCAGAAAAACAAACAACATCATACTCAAAGTCAAAAACATTCAGAAACTTTGCTGAAACTCAATACTATATGAAAACCATATGTGAAATAATGTTCAAAGTCAAGCATGAAAAGTTCTCCAACTTGTGCCTAATGCCCTGAGAAATCTTGGATAGTTTTTCTGAGACTCCCCTATACTCTTACCAGTATTGTGTGACTTAATTATTTTCCTGAAATGTAAGCACAACTAAACAATACATACGCCAAGAATTTTTTTTTGTCCCAAGCGTTGGCACAGTGTACCTGTTAACAATAACTAGGAGAACACATTCCATGTGAAACTAGTGCCTATTTACTCATTTTAAGTATTTACACATTTTAAGAATCAAAGTTGCTCGCTACAACATGCTTTAAACATTAACTGTATAAGCAACGTGCACACAATGTTATCTCTTGAGAAAGAGGGGGAGGAGTATAAAGAAGCTTCCATTATTAGCTGGCTACTGCCACTCAGCAAGTATTCAAGGGTTTAGTAAGCAAAAGCTAAAATAATGGACAAAATGGAGGGGATTGTTTTCATTTTCAAATAGATACATGAAACCAAACAAAAAGAAAATAGTGTTCTCAAGCCAAACTCCACTGTTTTAAATTCCATGAATTTAGAATTCAGAGAAATGCTATGGCCTTGCTCTGAGGAGCATTCAGCACTTCATGCCCTGCCAACCATAACACTTGACAGACTTGCCAGCCCCAGTTTTGCTGTTACAAGTACATGCTTCAGAAATTTCTGTCTGCAGGAATTTTCAGTAGTCACACAGTGCTTTAATTCTGTAGTAGAAAGGCAATTTCAGAAAAAGAATTACATACAAATACACATAGCAAAGATCTAGTCAATCCATGTCATCTCACTAAAAATAGTTAGTATTAACTCTGCGATTTTTAAGGTAAACATAATCTCCACAGAATCCAAGCTTTTAACAAGGTTACTTGTTTAAAAAGTAACCATAGGTCACAAGTGGACAAATTCTGTGTTCTCTGCTTGGGAGGTGAGAAGTAACTTCTGGCATTGCAGTAAAATGTATACAGCATGAAAAGATCGGCTGACTTACAAATGCTTGTCCCATCAAGGACTCCTAAGATAGCAGTTCTAGTTTTCAGAACTGCAGCTTGAAATTATTTTGAAAATCCCTACATAACTTTGGCTTTAAAGGAATTTAATGTTTAACAACAGCAATGTGTTAAAATGCAACACAACTTCAAATAAGAAATCATGTAAATTCTATTAAGTCCTTCAAAGTACCCTCAAATACTTCCTTGATGCATAAGGATTTATTTGTTTAAGATACAAGTGTAGAACTTATGAAACAGAGTAAAACTTCCATGACTTAATTTTGTATCTCTAGCTCCATCGACAATTATTTCCTGTTCAGGATAAACTAAGTTACACAACACTTGTCATTGTTTAGACGAGGTGGTGACAGAGACAGTTATAGTTTTCCATTAAGAAGGGAAGACAGGGATGGAGAAAATACCCATACACCCACTGCACTTACCTTTCTAACTATCTGCATCCACAACTGTGTTTCTACAATTTCTAACAGTGGACTTTTGCAACTAGAGTAGAGCATTCGTTCTCGTATACTACAGGTATACCCTGGCATGGAGTAGATGAAAACTGCAGAAAAAGAGAACAACACAAATCAGACCATAAATACACTCTATCAAAAGCTGTATCACAAAAGCATTTATAGCACAGAGGCAATGGAAATCAGCTATGCAATCTGAAAGCAAAAAATGTAGTGCCATTTTGGAGCTTTTTTGTGTCAGCAAGTGTTTCATTTCAAACGGGGGATTTAACACATTTATGAGTGCTCATAATCAAAAGGGATAGCTCACTACTTTACAAACATTAGAGCTCTCCTTCACAAGTTCACAGTTTCACAACTAAATGACTCTGAAATTTATGATCATGCTGACACATCTTTCTCTCTGAATCAAAATTCCTAAGGAATTTGACACAAGCCTGTAAAGTTGCATATTTAGAAATTTTCTCATACTTATGGATTCCAAATAGTCTCCTTCATGTGTGTGCTTATACAGGAAAAAGTGATAACGTGCAGCATCCTTTGGAATTCTTTTTGGCAAGTCCTTAAGTTCAGTATCAAGCGTGTTGGCCAAAACAATAGTTTCATTTTTCATATCAATTTGCTGTAAACAAAGCAAGAATGAATATAGTTAATATACAAAAAACAAACCAGAGAACATGACAGGATGGAAAAAAGTTTGAATTAATCTAATTAAAAATGTAATTAATCAGCATACTACTGTGGGAAATAGCAAAGGTAAGAAGAATTTTAGAAGCTGTAAAAGCAGGCCTTAGCAACAGAAAGAGCAGAGAATTTAAGAGTTAGCTGCATCTGCAAAGCCTGAAACTAGAAAGGATACAATGATACAGTAAGCAAGGACAAAAATAATAGTTTGAGTTTTTAGGCTTGGCTAGGATAGACCTTCAGACTGCAGAAAAATATGCCTAGCAAGACAGTAGGTTTTAAGTTTAATAATAGAGTATTGTGTATTGTTAATAGCATACAAGCAAGCATTGTTCGAAGCAGGTGTACGTGTGCTTTTAGTGATTGGCTAGAACAATTATTTGTAAGCCTTAGCAATATGCTATTGGCTGGAAAACTTTAAAAATGCCCTGTAACAAAGAGACCTTTGGCTGCTGCTGGCAGATGTGAGCTGTTGCCATCTTTCAATTGTCTCAATCTTGTACTGAGACAGATGCCACAATAAAGCTCGTGGAAACGTCTCCTGGAAGTCCCACCCCGTTTGTGCAAACCTCCAACACACATTGTTTAATATGGGGGCAATCTACTTTATACTGATTATTAAAAAATAGTTAAAATATTTTGTACTTGCCAGTTGTACATAATTGAGTTTCTTATTTTTCAGTTTCTCCAGAGCCTGAATAGCTTCTTTAGCAATGGGGAATGCTACTCCTTGCAGTGTTTGATGCTTGGTATCTACACCAACATCCGCCTGTACCTGCAACACAAGTCAGCTGAGATGTTAAAAGAAACCTCTGCAAGCATTCATTTGGTTTCATACAATGACTGATAATGCATTCCATATGGTTACACATAGAGTTAGAAGTAGCTATTCCAAGAATAAACCATCCCACAAGATCATCCCCATATACAAAAGATTTGCACTTTTTAATTTACAGGTTATATTCGTTTGCTAGCCTGCAGTCTCTTATCTCTGAAACAGCTCTGCTTAGCAGAGCAACAAAATCATCAAAGGGAAAACTGGTTCAAGTGTCAGTGAAAAAAAGTAAAGCTACTACTCTCCCTCCTGCTTCAACCTACTCCCCAAAAAAGCCTATACCAAAACCAAAGCAAACAAAACAAAGAAAATCCTAATTTCTTTCTCCTAGAAGGTCTAGCACAAAGTTAAAAAAACCCCCAAACTAGGACAAGCTAGACAATTGTTCATAATCCAGTTATATTAGTGTCAAATTATTTGAGAGAACGGTTATTTTAAAGCTGATGTTCAAGAATTTAAGTTTATCTTAATATTCATTCAGTTTCTCTTCAAATGAGCTGTGGCCTTTAGTCTTCTTCCATCCTAGTTTATTGTCTAAGTACTAGTTTTTGAATATATTCATTTCCTTTTAAAGTTTCACAATTACATTTGACATTGGTTATGAAGCTGCAAAAGTCAAAAGTGTACCAAATGTAAAGTGTGGGCCTTAGACGTATCAACTAGAAGATGTGCAGCTTTTTTAAAAAGATGCTAATAAAATATGAAACTGATAAAAAAATTAAAACAAACACTTATGGCAACACTTCACATTTTAAAGAACAGCTGGTCAGCAACAAGGAAAGAAAAAGCAGGTGGAGAACTTACTTTGCACAAAGATTGCTAAATTTATGAACAAGGTTATAGAAAAAATATTTTGCAAAATATGTATCTGCACAAAAGCCTGACTGACAAATGTAAAAGAGGCATCACAGAATTAATAAAATACCATACTCTAGAAACCATATTAAAATACAGGTAGAAAATAAGTACTCCAAACAAAAACAAGCTGTGAAGCGTGGAAATAGATAAGGGAAGAGAGCAACCCAGTGTAACTCCAGATATAAGAAAATGAACAGAATCCCCTAAGTCACTTAAGAATATTTAAATTCACACTGCTAAGATTTAGTTAGTAATGGCTGCTGAGGGCTGGATAAAATGGCAGATGAAATTTTCTGTGAATAAATGTAAATATATGCCGGAGGAAAAAAAAAAAACCTCTTTTTTTCTTGTATGGTGATAGGGTTGAGCTAGCTACTACCATTCAGGAGCAAGACCTTGCATGTCCTTCTGACTAAATCTGAAAATAACCCCAAGCAAAACAAAAAAACCCCAAACCTTCCCCACCCCCCAATGAAATGTTATAAATTGTTAGAAAAAAGAGTAGAGAACAGAACACATTATTACGCACTGTAGATATCAGTAACATGCCTGCATCTTGAATACCACATGCAGATCTGGCTTCCCCATCCCTCCATCTCATAAATTATATAGCAGAACTGGAAAAACTGCAGAGAAAAGCAAAAGGATCAGAAGTATGGAGTGCCTTGTTTAGGAGGAAGAACTACCCAAATTAGGATTTGCCAGCCTGGAAGAGATAACTGGTAAGGAATTACAACAGAGGTCCATGGATGGAGAATCATGGGACAATTGGGGTTGGAAGTGTCCTCTAAAGGTGATCTAGTCCAACCCCATGCAGTAAGCAGCAACAACAACAAATAGATCAGGTAGCTCAGAGCCCCATCCAATCTGACCTTGAACATTTCTAGGGATGGGGCATCTACCACCTCTCTGAACAACCTCTTCCAGTACCTCATCACACTCATCATAAAGCAAATTCTTGCTCTTACCTAATCTGAACCTACCCTGTTTTAGTTTAAAACTATCCCCTCTGCCCCACCTTGTTCTACTGCAACAGGCCCTGCTAAAAAATCTGTCCCCTTATAAAAAACAAGCCCCCTCTAAGTATTGAAAGGCCACTAAGATTTCCCTGAAGCCTTCAATGCTGCAGGCTGAACAACCCCAACTCTCTCAGCCTTTTCTCACAGGGAATATGCTCCAGCCCTATGACCATTTTTGTGGCTCCCTTCTGGACCCACTCTAACAGGTCTGTGTCTTTCCTGTGCTGAGTAGCCTACAGATGGATGCAGTGTTCCAGGTGGGATCTCACCAGAGCAGAGCAGAGGGAAAGGATCACCTCCCTTTACCTATGGGCCACACTGCTTTTGATGCAGCCTGGGATATGGTTGGTGTTCTGGGATACAGAGGGCTTTATCTAAGGGGAGGGGCAAACTGAGGACTGACTGAATGACTCTTCTTTGCCTTTGCCACACTATCTGTAGGGGTATCAGAATAAACCAGAGATTCTAAAGAGCAGTCAGTGGTTCTTTATACAGTATTTTGTCAAGCTGTGGAATATGTGGAAATCCACCTTTATGTGGATTTATAGAAATGACAAGACCAGATGATGGATGAAAAATCCATTAAGAAGAATTGTGTAGTAAGATGCCATCTTTTGTGCAGGAAGATCCCTACCTGCAAATGCTGAGGCAACAGAAGAGCATTTAAGGTAATTACAGCCTTATTGTCCTGCTCCTACATCCTTCCTAGCTTTCTGCTGTTCTCTCAAGGATTTGACAACAGGACTTGACAACAGACTAGGTGATCCTTTCATCCATCCCAGTAAAATATTTCTTAGGGTAATTATGAAAGAATATACATATGGAAAACTTTAAAATCAGAAAGCTTTTCGTTTTCTAAGTCTAGTTATAGGCTTTGTAATGGTGGAAACAACGAAGAGAAAAATGATGTAAGTTAACGTATTGTGAGATGCTTCACACGAAGCCGAAATGGCAGCAATATGCAATTTATGTATCCCTGAAAAGCAAAGATATTGCTGCTGAATTTTCAGAAGACATAAGGACTTAGTCTGCATGAATCAGCTTCTAAACACATACACTAAGTACATACACTAATACTAGAAGTGATCACCAATCCCACAGAAGTTTTATTTTATTTTTTTTTTTTTTTTAAGCTGATGAAGTAAAATGCAGTATTTAATGATGGTGGATGTATTTCTGGGTGGAATTGTTAAAATCAGACATGAAAACTAACAGACACCACTGGGGAAAAAAGTCACTAAACAACAAAGTTGCAGCAAAAGCACAGTAGAGTGAAAATGTAATAGGAGATAAACAGCTGTATTTAACACAATGGCTGCCTGGTATCCAGATGCAGAAATAAATTGTACTTGAAACACATGTACCACAGCCCTAACATACAACTCTAAAGAACAAGTAAGTTCAGCACATGACCTATTTTAATATACATCTGACATAAACACTGTTCAAATGAAGGAAAAATGTGATAAAAAGCATCCTCTGAAACTTTTCAGTCACTAGCTAGCTGGCAATCATCAATTTTTTGGTTAAAGGCATTGGATAGATATTTTTCTAAAAAGTGTTTGTAGCATAAGCAAATCAGCCTCTTAAAGTGATCAACTATTTGATTTGGATTTCTGCTTTATTTTTATTGGAATCCCCTTCCCTTCCTCTCAAAGACAAGTGCACTGGTACTGGAAAATATGTACCTTTTCTCTAAGAATAAGGCTGCTGAAATACTCCTGGCAATCACTCACTGCAATAATTGCTATTCTGTGTTTTCTCTGCAATTTCTACCACCATGGGAAATGCATGGGGGCAGTCACATGTGGACAATGACTGAGGCTGGAAGACATCTCCGTAGGCCACCTTGTCCAATGACTCTGTTCTATTCAGGGCCACCTAGAGCCAGCTGCCCAGTTCTCTGTCCAAACATCTATTGACTGTCTCCAGGATGGAGACCCTGTAACCTCCCTGGGCAACCAGTGCCAGTGCCTGGTCACCCTTCACAAAGAAAGACATCCAGTGATACTAAAAGATGAAGTTGCAACAATTAAGCTCTGCAGTTGCCAGGCCTCTGATTGGGACATTAGGCCTTTCAAACACAGTGAGATCACTCATGCCACTTCAACTCCAGCCATCATCATCCTGCAGTTTCAACCCATTGAGAAGTACATTGATATGTTCATCCACTCACACTTTCTGAAATTTTCCATTTTCTGTTCTGCCTTTTTTACTCTAGAAAAACATTTCCCTACAGTACATTTGGAACTCTGCACCATTTCCCACACATACTTCAAGATGTTTTAGGTACCTCTTTAATCTTAATTTGTCGAAGTTCTTCTTCTGCTGCAGTCAAAGGTGCAGGGGAGGATTGTGATATCAAATATTTTTTATATCCATTCAGTGAAACATCATCCTGAAAACATAATATCAGTATTTATCAGAGTCTTTTAGAATAGGACTTTTCTTCAGATTTTCTATGAAGCATTGCAAAAAGTAGTTGCCTTCCATACAGTTACGGTCATTTTTTTGAATATTCCCATATTCCATTATGTCTTGTTTCAGAAGATCAGAGGTGTTCAAGTTAATACATATGAATTAGCAGGTGGGACCATAATAGGGTTCCGTCAGAATAACAGAGCTAGTTGAAACCAAACCATCAACAAAATAAAGACAAAGTAACCCACTGGGTGCTGATGATCAAGATCCTGAGTGAGATCAGCAACCTGAACACCTTGAAGAAGCTGTGATTTTCACACAGATGAACATTAAAGGCCAGCAATGCTGAAGAAGTTTATAAAGACACTGAAACAAACAATTTAGAGATATATAAGCTGTAACATAATGAGCCTGGAAAAAGTGAGTTATATCAATGTCATCTTCCATGTGCCCCAGGCCCATTCTGAAATAAGAGTAAGACAGAGATAATGGTCCTTCCTCAAAACTAAGATGGAAGCTCAGACTTGTAGGGCTAGACACAAATTCCACATATTACATAGACTGCTAATGGTTTGGTGCACGTGGCAGTGAGATTGAACAGACAAGAAAAAAATAACAGGAGCTCTACCAGTAAATCCTCTTAGCAAGTCAGTTATCTACTTCCTCTGGAGAATACAGCCTCTCCAGAGAAGTTTGTTTACATGTGTGTTAGGATAATGAAGCCTCCATGACAGGTTAATGATAAATATAACAAATTATTTACTCAGTGAGCAACAGAAGTATTAGTCTCATATCCACCACAACAGCCCATTTCTCTTTCACAGCTTTTTTCTCCGCTACAACATCCTCTGTTATTCTCCAAACCTCCAACTCCTTCCATTCTATTAGAGGACTCATGGTCATGGAGTGAGATTAATAGATATGTCTATTATTGTTAGGTTATTTGGTTGTAACAACCATTTGAAGCAAGGACTTCTAAGTCTGACAGTGTTAACTATACCTATTAACTTGTTCAAATGAGCTTAAATACACTTTAACACTGGAATAATACACATAGCTTTTAACTCTTTTTTTCTTAATCCAAAAAAGACCATAAACAACCCACACTCATACCAATAACATCAGCTACTATATTCAGTATTTAAAGTCAGTGTCCTGACTTTGAAAAGAAAAACATACCTGTACTGTTCCAAATACTTCATCCTTAATATGGCCACCTCCAAATTCTTTCTTAAGTGTTGCTCGGGTTGCTGCATACAACATCTTTTGACGAACCTAGCATATAATAAAACAGTAGCTTTTTGGTTTGGTTCTTTATCAACATTTTGCTGTACACAGAGAATTTAGCACGTTGATGTATCAAATCCATTAACAAACATCTTTTTTGAACAAGTATTTTAAGTGTTGAAACTGCACTATGAACTTGTAGAGCTCTGAATCATGATACTTATTCATACTTTTAAACTCACAAGGTCATGATGCTATGTATTATTTCAAAGTAACTTCAAAACTGAACTGTAGCCTTAGTTGGAGTATGAGCTTTTTTTTTTAAATGTGAAAAACCCCCAAAATAATCTTTACTAATTTTAAATGGGAAAACCCCCACAATTGTTTGAACCTTTTGTCACCTTGTCTGTGTACCAATGGATACAACAGACAGCAAAAGAGCAGACTAAAAATAATTCATTATTACTTTTGATTCGATAGTGACTCCTGATAGTTATGGTTCAACTACAGAGTGGAAAAATTCTGTTTGCTCTCTATTAACTTGTGTCTAACATAGTCACTTACTCCTCTTTCAGTAGCCCCACCTTCCCACTTTATTTCACCATCATGTGAAATAAATACTTCACAATACTTCACCTTTTCCACATAATCATCTCTCCACACATCAACTTCTGGCACCTTATTATTTCCTAACTGCTAGTGAAAGCAGTAGGAATATTGGAACAGCTTTGTTTTCTGCCTTCCCTTATCCCACATTCCCAGAACCTGTATCCTAATTTCTCCTTAATTCTAACCTCAGTCCACTCCCACACTCTCAAACCACTAAGAAGCAGTGTATTCTGTGGCACACCACATATCCACAAGTGCCAGCTGGGCAGCCAGCAAGCCAAACAGAATAAATAGCCTGAGCTCACATCATAATCCTTCTCTATTGAGCACCCATTAAGATTTTGCCCTATATCCTTTCATAAATTTTTCTCAAGTACTAACAGTAAGACAGACAAACAGGGCAAAAAACCTGTTTTGTGTCTGCCAGTCAGGCTAAAAATACATTGGCCCAGCTGTACTCCATCTAGACCTACTGATATGCCCTTTAATCATCTTAAAGAAACATTTTCCTGGTTTTCTTCTGAGAACGTAGAGGGAGGTTAGGGAATGCTTCATTCCTCAAATCCCTTTCCTTCGTATCTCAGATTCAGATCAAATGCTACTGTTGAAAAATCATTAACATGAAGCCTCTGATGACTGTTACTTACAGGAGAGTAATCAGGTGACCATGCAATGAAGATCCATTCATATCCTTGAGCATTCTGAGAATCTAATCTGTATAATATATAACATGGTTGCTTGTCTTCGAGAAGGGGAAGGACAAAGGAATCATAATCCTTTTCCCATGATCCAACCGGCCGTCTAGAGGATCCCACAACAAGCTGCTCTAAAACCAATAACCAAAGCTCCAGGTTAGCAACAACACAGTTAATACCATCTGTCAAAATTAATAATTACAATAAGAAGTTAATTGAACACTTAATCATTCATAATTATGCCCAGAAGAATGGATGACAAACAATAAGTGTAAAAGTGGGTGAATGCCTGCAAAAGCTGTCTTTGTTCAAACCCCAATTTACTTTAAGCAACATACTGATAGTTGAGAAGTAACATACTTCTATGTGTGAGTTATTTTAGCATAACATACACATAAGGGAAATAAGAACTGACTTCTAACAGTTAGATTATTTTTTAATTTGGAATACTTAAGTATAAATAAAATAAGAGCAAACTTTCAAATTTTAGAATTATAATTACTGATGCTCTTGGTATAACATATTAGTGTTTGTACTCATTGTAAGGAGTCAATAACCCAGTCATACAGTGAAAAGAATTTGGAATGAATATGCTTGCACTAATCTCTAACTTGACCATGTAAGTAGATAAACCTCTTTCTAATATAGCTTCACAGCTACGGTCTCTTTAAATGACTGAAGTTGTTTATTATGTATAATTGGCTTAAGTCTGTAAAGAATACTTCAGTGGTATTTAATTATGTGAACAGCTGTAGCAACAAGATTTTTCTCTTATTTATACATCACATCTCAGTTTTCAAAGGAAAGTATTAGTATAAATTCTTACAAAACATTTCTCAGCTTCCCAAGAAATACTAGCTGGCACAAGTGGAATAGAAATACCTTGTTAACATGGGGTCCTGCAACAGTTTAAAGAGCATCATAGTAACTACTATACAAACCATCTTTTGAAAGTCTATGGCTTAACTTATAAAACTTCAGACAAAATTACAACAGCACACAAATACCTCTACAGCAAACTTCAAGCAAAGCATTCCACCACAGTAACTCAGAACACTAACAGCTCAGGGCAAGGGTGTTTGGCCCTTCTTTGAATTAGACACAAAGTACCTGAAGTTGTACACCCAAACCAAGAGTGTTCAGAATGTACTTGCCAATTCTGAACTCTAGCTGGATTTATAGCCACTTGGATTTAAGATTCAGCCAGAGGAACTTCATGGCCAGCAGTAAATCTCTTCTCTTATTAACTCAGATTAGCAAAATGTGATTTGAATATTATCTCTTGGCTATTATCTGTTACTTAAAGCTCCTGAAGACAGATGAAGCAACTGCCCATCATCCAGTATACTGGGAGTTTTACAGGTTTCTTTTTGAACTGCAGAAAATACTATCAAAGACTGGATTCTGCTTCTTACAGGGATGAAATGCATATACATATATCTAAATCTTTATATATATGTGTATACACATGTATACATATACACAAAAATGAAGAAATAGGAAATTAAAAAATAGGGAAATTATTCAATTTGTATCTTATTTCTAGGCTTCACTTAATATTATAAAGTAGCATATACACAAAAACATATTGTTTTGCCTTGCTTAACGGGAAAAAAAAAAAAAAACCAAACAATGGTTTGTTAGCATTTACCTTGTGCTACTGAGACTATCACAAAGTCCTGCCTGCAATCTTACTATCCACACTGCCTTATAGAAAGCTATATTGAAATATCGGAAGACTTCCTGAGAAAAGGAAACACAAAGAAGGCAACAGTAGGTTATTTACCTAACAATAAAAGTGTGTCTGTGCATGTATGCACATGTAACTTTCTCCAGGTAACAGATTTTTAGTGGACTGTAAATGAATGAAGTCTAGAACAAACGGCTTCAAAGTGGACAACTGACATACTGGAAAAGATGGACTAAACCAGGAAATATCTTACACAACCAACCAACATTGCTATTAAAGAAAATAAAAGCAATTATATATTCTACCTTTCAATGTTCGCAGCCTATATCCCTTGCCAAGAAGTTCAAAAATCAAACTCAAGTTCTGATTGAAATGATGTGATTTTCTATTGATACATATATTTTGAGACTTAAGAAACAGTTTTAACTTTCAAAATTTAAATAAAGCTACAGATTTATAAAAATATTTTTCTATGTAGCTATTTAAACATCTGCTTTAGCAGGACTTTCTACATGCAGCACTTTTATACTGATATATCCTTGTTAAAAAGGCAGATAAATTTTACAGTTCTACATCTAAGGGGATTGGTTGTTTTGTAAGACTAGCTCTCTGTCTAGTGAAAGTAACCAGTGTCTAAATGCTACAAAGGTGTGGAAATTTTCATTTCCTCTACTCTTTCTTTAGTAAGAGATAAGCCTATTTATACTATCCACACAAAATACACAGCAGTTCTTGGTAAAATATGAAATTATATTTGGGAGGAAAATTCAAATGCAAATATACATTGCAGTAGTAGTACTGTAGTAAAAAAGCTTAGGATCACCGAAATTTAAATTTTACCTTCTGTATATGAAAAACCTTAGTAACATTAAGTTTGGCAAAGTTCTGGTTTTTAAACAATTGTACATGTAAGTCATTAAAACAACTAGGAAAATATCTAAAAGAACCAAAAAAAAAAAAAATTTGACTAACCATTGTCAATGACTATTTTTAAAAGCCTGTATTGTCCATTTCTGGCTCCAACAAAGATGTCTTTAACACTTCCACTAGCTGAAAAAGAGAAAATAAAAGTAATCAAATTAACACATTTCACTTCCCTAGGACAAAGAATATTCATGAGGGTAAGAACAACACTTGAAAAATGTACAACTGGCCCTTTGCTACAAAGTTGGACAGCAAAACGAACCCAGGAGTGATGCTGCTGCTATGCTGCATACTGTTCCAACCATCAGCCTGCCATACAAAGATGAAAGGCAACATCACAAAACAGCCCTGTTCTCTAGCATACCAAATGATTTTCAACATTGTGAAAATGAAAGGTGACATCATATCGTCAATCTCATGTTTCAGAGTTAACACAGCAACACAATAAAAATATGATGCATCTCAAATTACAACAGCTTCATGAAGTCTGCAGGCTTAGTAGAAACTTACAGACAGAAACTTTACGCCTGCCAGGAAAATGTTAGAGTTTGTCTGGCAAAAGTGATGGTCTTTCCTGAGATCATCTCTCTGCAGAGTACCAGTGAAAGCTGCCACTCATTGCTCATCTTTCCCACCGCCTTATATCCTTCTGTGGTTGATGACATTGTTCAAGTCCCAACCTATTGTAACAAGATAGCTTTACAGTGAATTTACAAAATAACTAAAATATTTTTACGTGTTTGTAAATTACATTGACACTATACCACCAAAACGACAGACTCACTTCCCTAAGCACACTGAAGAACTGCTCTTGCCTCGCGTGAAGACCATTCTTATCTCAACTGCTCTGTTAAATAATCCGAATGCAAATCAGTTTAATTATATCAGAGACAGAGGGTTGTAAGGATTTACTGAATAACATTTATTGCAAGCTGGTCCTTTAAGTAAACCCACAGGATTGAGCATAGCACCAGCAAAACAAACATCAAACCAGGAAACAAATGAAATGGATTATTTGTAGTCAGGTTGAGGCCAAGTGAACAGATGGTATCCAGCAACATTACTGCCCATACTCAAAATATTTTACATTTATGTTGGTCCAAGTGGTGCCAAGCCCATCCTGAGAGTCCAAAATGGCATGTTAAAAGAACATGTTAAACCAACTAAACTGCAGTGGGTTACCAGTTCAATCCCAGTTTCATCCCAGCTGTCATCTTCCCACTAACCAGTACAGACCCTCACAGTAATTTGCTGCCAGCTTTGCTAATCATCTCTGCTGGTCTTCACCATTCCAATGAGCAACAAAACACTGTGCCATTTTCTAGACTTTTTTGCTTCCCCAGAGCATTCTTTGTCCTCTTCTTGTCTATTTCCTTTCATTCCTTATTCTCTCACTTCAACACTACACACCAAAAACAAGACCTGAATAGGGCAGTCTCTACACCAATTCTACAACTGTGACAGTTTCCTGAAAAATATTTTGAGACACTTGTGAAATCAGCTCACTATCAAGTGATCTATGGGTTTTTCACCATGAAGGATTTTAAATTCACAGCAGTGATATTAATTTCTGTTTAAACTTTCTTCATAGCAGAGGGCCACAGAATAAGAATCTGTGCTTATTTCACAAATATTTTGCAGAAAATATTATTTTTAAATTATTTCAAAGACTGTAGACCCATTCAATTGTATTTCCCCCCCAGTTACTGCATTCTGTGACTTCCTACAGTATTTATCTGCACTGGACTGTTTAAAAAGTCCAGTCCTTTTAGCAACTGCCTGGTACATATCACTGTGCCCATGACTTCATTTCTTTTCCAGAAAAAAGCAGCCCATGCTGCCAAATCTTGTAATTGTTTATGAGAGACAGTAGCCTGTTTGTAGCTAAAGCCAGCCATGGCACAAGTAGAGCTATTCCTCTTCCAAATTGCAGAGGCTGATGCTTTGCTGCTAACAGGACGCCTGATTAGCGCCTGCTGAGGCAGGTTCCCGAAGGAAAGCTGCCGTTCTCTACAGCTCTCCTCAGAGGACAAATGACTCTCAGACACGAAGCAGAGCTGCAGAAGAGGCTTAGCCACTCTTTTGCTTACAATAAGCAACAGAGTATTCTTCTGCTCCTCCCTGCCAGCATCGCCAGGAGAACAAGGGATTACGAGTTACTAACAGGTTTCCACAGACTGGAAAACAAAATCTATTCCAGATGCACCTCTACCCTGATAACGATTGAAGAACTAAAACGAGCTGCAAAAAAGACCAAAGATTGGCATGCAAAGGAAGGAAAAGAAGAGAGGGAAAAGAGTGCAAACTACATGGACAAAAAAGGGCATAGAAGAGCAGCTAAGGGCTGCCGTAGCTGGGACAAAAGTCACCTTCAACAATAAATATGGGAGTGCAGGCAAAGTACATGGTACTAGTCACCAAGCATGCAGATTGCAGTAAAACCTGAGCAGTAAAACCCTCCATAATCCTGCTATATAATCCCTGCTCAGCAATTCTGTGATTCAGGGGAACCCGCTAATACTGGGAAACAATGCACTGTCTCCTAATTGCTCCTCGCACCCTCCAAGGCCTGGAAACACTGGAGAAAAAAGGTTCCAACATACTTTTCCCCTTTGTGGCCTCCAGCGATGGGCTTTACAGTGGACTCTCCTACGCCAGGGCTCCTGCTTCTCCCCAGGGCTCTCGCACCAAGAGACTCGGCAGCGACCCTCGGCATTTCCCGTGCTGTCCAACCCATCCCAAACTCGCTACGGCGACCCCGAGAGCCGACAGCCCCCGGCTCGACGCTCACTCCGCCGCCGCAGGAAAACCTGCACTGGGGGAGTTACCTGAGCCCAGGCGGGCCCTGCCCGCCATTCATGGGGCTCTGCACTGAACACTTTCCTCGGGCGGGCTCCCTGCCTCTCCGGGGCGGACAGGCGCGGTTCGCCGGGCCGATAAACCCTGCAGGCTTCGCCTGACTGGGAACGGAGCTATGGGTTCGACCCTGACGCCGGGGACGAACCAGCAGCAGTTCTCCTGCTGGCTCGCCCCCTCGCCAGCCCGCGGCGCAAAGGACGGACTCCTCCGACAGCAAACAAAGAGCGCAGTAGTGGGAAAAATCCCGCCGGGAACGGCCCGCTAAGCGCCCGCCGCGGCCGTCTGCCCCCGCGCCGCGCCCCGACCCGCGGGGAAAGGCGCTCCGCCCGCCTCCCGCCCGGCTGCCAGGGCCACCGCGGAGACGGGGCCGGCTGTCATGAGGAGCACCGCACCGCGGAGCGGGGGTGCGGGGGCGCCCCGCGGGTACCTTGGATGCCGGTCTGGTGGGACATGTCGCACCGCGCCCGGGCACCGCCACCGCCGCCTCCCCGCCCGCCCGGCACGGCCCGGCCCGGCCGCGCGCACGTGACGCGCCGCCGCCACTCAGCGGCCGTGAGGGAGCGCGGCGCCTTCCGGGCCCCGCCGGGCCGGGCCGGGGGCTGAGGGCAGCGGCCGCCCCTGTCAGGGCACCGCCCTGCCCTGGCACCGCCCTGCTCCGCGTCCGCTCCCCCTGCCCCTCCTCTCCGTGCTTCGCAGTGGGGACGGGGCGCAGCTCTCTCATCTCCCGTTCCGTTTGCTCTCCCTTTCCTTTCCGTCGCCCCCTTCACCGACTCTCCCAGAGCCTGCAACGCGACCCGCCGCGGGCATCGCCGGCTCAAATCCTGCGGTCAGTCCTGCCTGGCAGGAAGGAACATGTGTCCCGCGGCCCGGGTTGCTTGTTCACCGAAGTACTGAAAAATAACTGAGGTGACTTTAGTTGATCCATAGAAGCCCGTGGTGGAGACCTGTCGCTCTGGCTTGGGGCAGCACAGAAGGAGCCATCAGGTGCGTTTGACAGCGTGCTGCGTGCATACACTGTAAATTTTGGGTTAAACAGTCCCTGACAAAGAGCCCACAAGTCAGGGAACAGAGCCCAGACCCAAGGCTCACTCAGTTCAGGTCCTTGCCTCTAACAAGGCAGTCTTTCTCTATTAATTTTGCAGTAGTTGGTACTTGGTGGCACTGCATCAACACAAACAGTGAATATTTCTTTTCTTTCATTGCGGATCTGGCGGTTGAGTCACTCGTCTGCCGCGGCAGAGCATGGATCCAGGCTTAGAAAGGGTGCATCTGCTTCTCAGGGCCCGATCCGCATGGCCAGAGGCTTCTTTATGCCTTTTCAAACTGTGTTGGTACATTTTCCTGTCAGCTTTTTCTTTCAAAGTTTCCACTGAAGAAGAGTCCTGCATCAAGAATTTAAGCGTGCTCTGAAGGTCAATTTGCTTTTGCTAGCAATTTTTCAGGCTCGTCTGTCTATGGGTTGAGAAGCACCATCCTCTTAACAACAAAAAGATGGGCACTATATCTTCTTTAAAAATCACTTGTTGCATAGTCAGTATTTTTAATCTGTGCTGTGGTCTAGATTAAAACTCCACAGACAACATGTGCATGCTGTAGGCATTGATGCTGATGATTTCTTCGGGTTCCTGGGAGTCAGCAGGTTTTATGGGGTGCTATTCAGCTAGAGAACACAGGAAATGCTGTAAGAGGGCATATCAAATATCCAACCCAATGGACCAGGCAAGAACTGAAGAGTAAGGTGAGTGCATGGTAATCCTTCCCTGGTTCACCTTCCCAGCCTCCAGTGTGCTGCAGCTCAGGAATTTCTGAAGTCAGCTGTGTTGATAAACGTGGGTGCCTGTGCTTTGTCAGATCCCCAGTTTAAAGAACATGTGGGATTTAGTGTCCTATTTGGGAAATGTGAAACAGCACTGTAACTGTTATGTGAACTGTGCTGTGTAATGCTAGTCCAGCAGATAGAAAGTCACCGTGGAGACACATCATCAGGTAATGAGCTGGGGCTAACAGCAGCTGGGCAAACAGAAAGGCTGCAGTTTTGCTTTCTTCTAGCAAGGAGGCTGAAAGAAACAGGAAAAAGCGTTCATGTGAAATCAGGAAATAAGAGACAGGTAGTACCTACCACGTATTCAGTAGTCAGCTGTTGTTCCTCTATTGTAATGCTCCAGGAGCACCAGGATTATATATTAAAAACAAACAAACAAACCCAACAACAACAAAAACAACAACAAAACCAAACCAAATCCCACCAACCAACCAACAACAACAAAAAAACCCAAACAAAAAAAAAACACCGAAAAACTCATGGAGAAGAGATTTTCTAAGAGGAAAAGGGTACCAGAGATCCAACCAAAGTGGCAACCAAAGATGCGGTTCTATCACAATTGCTTTAAATTATTTGAGCCCAAGCTTGCCATAGGTTCTAAATTCTTGGGTTTTCCCTGTTTTGGTGTTAGTGCTTGTAAAAGATGGAGTTGCCTGAAAATTTATGAGGGAAAAAGAAGTTTTCCCTGATAGACAGATGTCCTGAAAACACCAACCAGCTGCTTGCTCCAGTTAGTCATGTGTCCCCAGGACCATTACTATTGTCCCAATGTGGTAGCAAGGATGCATGGTTAAGACTATGGAACTGGTTTTTTAGTGGAAATTCATGCCTAGATTGGAAATATTAAAATGTTATAACATCTGTCACTATATTCAGATCATCTAATTTGTCTGTCTGAGGTCATATCACTACAACTTCCACCAATCTGAGGGCTCTAAAGTGCAGGAATGCAATCTTAACATCACTTCTATATGAAACAAGATTGGTACACATTGGCATTTTGTAGCACCTTTTTTGGCAAAAAGACAAACTGAAAGTCAAACATATTTTCTTTAAAATCTCAATATCACAGATATTTTCCTATATTACAGTGATTGATGTGTGGCCAAGAAGAGATGTTGCATGGAAACTAACACAAGCACGTAGAAATTTTATATCTAAAGAAGACTCCTAAAGTTCTGGATTTTAGTATCCTTCAGATTCTTACTAAACTGCTTTGAATCATTAAACTCCTATCCAAATCATAAAGAATGCCCAGACAAAAATAGGGATGTTTATATGTTAAGTAACTTCTTTTTATTGGTAATAATTTCTTCCTTGTACTTGAATTGGTTTTTTTTTACAGTAAATTTGGTATCTAATTAAGGCTGTGACTGTTTAGGTAGAGACAGCATATTGCAGTTTCCCAAACTATAATAAGATTTCTTTAACTGAATAATAAATGACTTTTTTAAAAAGGAAATACTTCTAATAGATTTTGGTGCAGCATTTTTTGTGTGTCTTCTAGGTCTTGTTTTCACTGTCTTTAATACTTTTTCCTATACATTTACTTCTTCATTGATTTAACAATGTTCTATTGAAATACTTACGCTAGTTTATTAAATATTGAGGTTATAAGCTCTGTGGAATCATCAGTTCACTCTATTCATAGCTGTGTGATGGTGTGCAATCATTTTCTCCTGTTGTGATGTTGCTGGGAAGGCCTGTCTCAGATTTGATTGTAATTATCCACCTCACAATGGAAATATATGTACTTTTTTACATACAGTTTTTATTACTGCATTCTGTACCTATCTTAAGGTGACACTTAGAACATTGAACACATTTCCAACAATAGAAGTGTTAACCCTTTTATTTTTATTGGGCAATATCATAAATTCTATTTCTTGCTGCAGACTTCCATCGCCTGTAGATGTCTATCCTGATGCTCTTCAAAACTTCAATTTAGATTATGCTTTTCCCCCCATCAGCATGGTCTTCAAAAATAGCCATAGTTTAAGGTAGTTAAAGTATGAGAGAACGCATCAGCAAGATGAAATTTCTTCTATACAGAGTAAAAATACAGTGAAGCGAGGAGGGCTCTCTGCTTCTTCTAGCAGAGATTCTTAGCCCTTGCTGCAGTTCGTAGTTCGTGGGGTTCAACCTCTTAGCTGCTGCGTGGTCAGGGACTTGGCAATAAAGAGAGGCCTCTGCTGTAGTTTAGGAAGATCTTTATTCCATCCAGGTGGGAGGCAGGAAGCAGAAGGGCCGACCGGATCTTGCTCCAGCCTTTAAGTAAGTTCAGGTGTAACCCGAAGCAGGGGGTCCTTTGCCCAATGGGAAGGGGAGGAGGGAGTGTCCCGGAGACACCACAATGAGGAGAGGGTGTCACCTAGGCACCTGGTCAAATGGCAGAGGATACCCTTTGAGTTGACCAGGGTGATTGACAAGACAGGGTGATACCATCAGGGGTTGTATAGGGTGGGGGGTGTCAGGGGAAAAAGGGATAATCCATTACAATAGTATACATTTTTGATTATAAACTGCAACAATACAGTATCAACCCCTTCCTTCAGAAATATGTGAAAACTTCATTTCTTCACCTCCACTTCTGGTTATCTCCATTCCAACACACTCATAGATAGCTAAACAAAGAAATTAGAAATCACATCACTCCTAGGGTCAGATTTGCTTTTAACTTTGAGAATAATGTGAAAGGTGTTCCTAGCAAGTAGACATTGATTTTTGAGCATGCCAAATAAAAAGGTATTTCTTCACAATGAACAGAGCTTATGGATAGTCTGCTATTAAGAACTATTGCTATAAGAACACACTGCTCTCTTGCCATTACAGCAAGTGGTTTTCAGTTCAGTGTGGACAGCCCTCAGTTCATGTTCATCAGTAAGCCTTTATAGCAGTAAGAATATATCTCTTCATCTCTTTATACTCTGAGGCATTTCTGTTCATTTCTTGTAAATGAGCAAATAAACCATCTAACTCTTTTCTCCTACTATCCCTAATCTGAGGGGCTTTTCTTTCTGCCTCCCTAAACAGCTGACTCAGTAGGCGATTTCTGTGGGTGGCCAGGAACCTGCTAGATAGACAACTACTTTAAATTGAATTGTAATATAGTAAATAGCCAAGATTGGGATATTGGGATTTTCCCAGCCACTTCCATAAATGAAAACAGAGTTGCAGCAATAAGTTTGCTATCCTAAAGGTTGTAGACAATTGAATTTTGTCGCATTTTGTTATGCTTTGATAATAAGATGAAAATGTCCTGTGAAGTAAACTGAAAAAAACATAACTGGGGGACTGTCATTGTTGAGACAGCCACTGCACTCAGAGTGCTTCAATAAAAACTTCAGGGGGCTTCAAGTATCAGGACTTTGTTATGCAAAAAGTCTTTCATACCTTTTCTATATATCCTTCTATGTGCAGCTCCACACAGCTCTGGCTCTTTCTCTCCTTCTCTCTTCCTTCTGCAGTTCCAGCTCACTGCTTCCAGTCCCTTGCATGGCCGTCTGTCCCTCGTACAGTGGCTCACCTTATCTGTCCCCTGACTGACCTCCTCTCCCTTTGTCCTCGCAGCACAGCCAGCAGACTCCAACTGACTACTGCACAACAGAACCAGCAGACTCCAACTGACTCACTCACTCTTTATCACACCCTTAGCCTTGAGGGCAAGGCTGTTTCCACTCTTCAGTGATTAACACAGCTGTAAGGTATCAGCTGCAAGATTGTTTTTAGCACTGTCTCTATCCACAGGCGGCTTCCCATCTTTCTTACCTCTTTATCTTCTTCCAGACTTATCTACTCCCAGACTATTAAAGAGTTGATTTTGCTCCTGGTGGGGCTTGGGGTTTTTTTGTTGTTGTTGTTGTTGTTTTTGGGGTTTTTTGTTGTTGTTGTTTTGGGGGTTTTTTTGTTGTTGTGTTTTTTCTTTTGTTTTTGTTATTTTATGTTTTAATATCTGTCCTTATTCTGATCTGGTAAATCTGTAGATAGACACTAGACATGGCATATCTGCATTCTCTGTGCACAGAATAATGGATAGTATCATGATCAAATAGTTTCCTGCTCTTAGTGGTTTTTAAATTATGAAATTTCTCTAATGTTGTCAGCTCTTTCATATACTTGCCCTAGTAGTAGTGATTAACTAACAGATAAATTAGTAAATATAAAATTAGTAAAAATAAAACCACTACAAAATCACTGTACAAAATTACTTGTGATCCAATCATCTTTTTTGCCACTCTTTGGGTTTTCTGTTCTGTCTCCATGGGGTGTTATTTGAATGCATTTATGAAGTGCATTAAACAGTAAGACTGGTATCTCTGTGGTTCTCTATTCCACCTTTTTTTCTTCAATAGGATTTTTTTTGTCGTTGTTACTTAAAACCTGTGTTTGCTTGTTAGTTATTGATGACATGTTCGAAGAAGTTTGCTAATGTGTAAAGCATGATAGATTTTTAGGGATCTTCTTACATGATGTTCAAAGCGATTCTTGGATCAGAAAAAGGAGGAAAACCCCCTTTGCTAAAGACTGGGGTAGCTCTCTCAGGCCTTTGGAAGAGATTTATAGGTCCCAAATTAAACTTTAACCTATCAGGACTGAGCCAGTGAATTTGTGCCTTCTTCCCAACCATCATATGCCTGACTATAAATGCCAGGGTTTTAAATTTGACTGTAATCTAGAAAATCCAAGAAGGACTTGATGTAGGCCAGGAGAGCTAGGGGCTAGAGACACAATAATTATTTGTAGCAAGGTGTATTACATTGCTGTAGCTCTGATCAAAGATGATATAACAAAGCAGTAACTGAAGTCATATTACGGTTTTCGTTCAACTGGAGTCAAGTCAGTCTTCCTGCCACCAAATAGAAACTTCACTTAAATAACACTCATATTAAAAATGGAGATCTTGTGTTGGAAATACTTCGAGGCAAACATGAAGTGCTATTTGCATTCATGTAAAACTTTCATCTGTAGCTCAAGGTAGAATAAAAATTTTCAAGTATCCATTTATTTTTGAAGAGACTGGATATGTCTTACAGCAGCCTTTCCTTGTATGTTTCCATGTCAGTTAGGACTACTCTACCTTCCACTCCATTTGATTTGCTAGCTTTTTCTCGATGACAAAGAAAATATGCTTGGGACAGTTTAAGTTCCATTTGGATGATCATACTGACAGCCCAGCACATGGTGACTGGAGAAGGACCCCTTTTAGAAAGCTAGTGAGTCCTGGCAGAGAGCCACCAAACACAATACAGTCTAGATTTAGAGTAGATCTTATCTGCCAGGATTGTTAATTACCTCCTGCAGGCGTGGCTTGTCTGGCCAATGGTCATGTCTAAACATAGAGCAGTATTTGAAGTTTGAGTGATCTAATGAGCTGGTAGGTATCTTTGAGTACTCTGGAAAGTAATAATTTTTCCAAAGATTTCCTTGCTCAAATGTTCCTGTTACTACAAATATTTAAAAAATAATACCAAGGCATATACAATGATCAGGTGAAAATGCATATTACAAAAATTGGAGATTATGCTTCTGTTTTTCCTAACATTACATGGAGGATATAATAACCCTGCTGAAATAATTAAGAATTCTCTCACCAACTTTGGTACAATATCTATTAGTAGGTAGTTTGTGAAATGGTTTTAGTGGCAGATGGTCTAGGATGATAAACTGGTGCAGAGCTAGCATGGATCCAGTAATTTTCCTGGTGAACTCAAAAGAGAGATGCTGGGCAACATTCCTTTCATGCCCATTTCCACTTTTTTTAAATATTTACTTTAGATGAGTGCATTGAGTCATTGTAAAAGAGTATCAGCTTGAACATCAGCACTGTGCTTATTTGTCCAATCGTTTATCTTGTTTTCCATTACTATAGGGATGGCAGTTCCTCTCTTGACAAGGTACAGTTAGTACAAACTAATTCCCAAGGAAGCAAACACAGATCTAGCCAAGGTATTGTTTGTTCTTGATGCTGAAGACAAAGTCCCGAGTCACTTCCTTTCTTAATCACAGTGTTGCAGAATCTTTGGGCCTTGCTGAGAGCTTTTACTTTGTAGCCTAGGAGTATCAATATTTCAAAGTGTTGGTCATTTATCTTATATTTTCTGTGACATTTTGCCTAGCCTTTTTGACCTCCCAGATTCCTGCCTGTTTCTCCATGGTATGTATGGCTATGATGTAATAGATCATAGAATCATAGAATATTTTGGGTTGGCAGGGACCCTTAAGGTCATCTAGTCCAATCTCCTACAATGAACAGACATCCTCAACTACATCAGGTTGCTCAGAGCCCCATCCAACTTGACCGTGGGAAAGAATTTGTAGAGAATTCTCAAAGCCTGACAGAAGGCGCACATAGTATGCATCTGTATGAAAACTGAGAGATATAATATGACTTAGATAGACCATGGAATAGGACAGACATTGTTGAGAGAGAAATGGAACTAGAAACAAGTTTCAAATGATGGCCTTGCAAATAGACTAGATACTTTGGAGAAATAGAACTAGGAAAGCTGTATTGTAGTAGACAAGGACCCACAGGGGGTAATTTTAGATGATTGGCTTTAAGGCATTAACAGCATTGTGTGGCAAAAGCTGATAGGCCAAAAAATGCTTATAATGTATTGTAATTAGGAAATAGTTTGGCTTCTGATTTTGATCACATGAATTGTAACATCTGTACTGTTTCCTCTTCACATGAGACTGAAAATGGAATAAAAGTCTTTAAAACGCCTCTCCAGAGCCCCGTCTCTAGGACAGAAAAAAAGAGATAATCCGACATCTGAATTGAATGTTGCTGGGGTGGGGCATCTACTGCCTCTCTGGATAACGTTTTCCAGTATTTTACCACCCTCACTTGTAAAAAATGTCTTCCTTATATCTAGTCTGAATCTACTCTCTTTTGGTTTAAAACCATTATCCCATTTTCTTTCACTTCAGGCTTAAAAAGTCTGTTCTCATGTTTCTTATAAACGCCCTTTCAGTACTGAGAAACTGCAAGGAGAAGTCTTCTCCACAACCCCAACTCTCTCAGCCTTTTATCATAACAAAGGTATTCTACCCCTCTGATTATTTGTATGGCCCTCCTCTGGACTCTCTTCAACAGCTCCAGGTCTTTCCTGTGCTGAAGGCTCCAGAGATGGATGCAGTGCTTCCAGTGGAATCTCACCAGATCTACTCTCCCCATGAACAGAGGGATAAAATCACCTCCCTCAGCTTGTTCCCCACACTTCTTTTTATGTAGCCCAGAGTGGAGTTTGTTTTCTGGGCTGCAAGCAGACATAGCTGGCTCATTACTATTTTTATTTTTATCCACCAGTACCCCCAAGTCCTTCTCAGAGGATTCAATCCAGTAATCCCCCAGCCTTTATTGATTCCAGAGATTGCCCCAACCCAGGTGCAGGACTTTTCACTTGACCTTATTAGACCTCATGAGTTTCACATGGACTCACTTCTTGAGCTTGTCCAGGTCTCTATGGTTGGCATCCCATCCCTCAGGCAAGTCAACTGCACCACTCATCTTGTCTGCAAACTTGCTGAGGGTGCACTCAATCCCACTGTCTAGGTCACTGACTCAGAAGTAAGGAGTATGGGCCCTAATACAGACTCTCAAGGGACACCACTCATCACTGATCTCCATCCTGGCATTGAGACGTTGACCACTGCTCTCTGGATGTACAACCAATTCCTTATCCACCAAGTATCAGGTTCCTTTCAATGGCTCCTTGTGGGCTTCTTATTGCTGCTTTATGATCTTATCCAGACTTCCAAATAAGAAAAAGTTCAAACTGTTGTTAGGTAATTCCACTTTTTTATATAGGCATCATGAGGACAGCTAAGACCTTCTGAAGGATGTTTAAGCTAAGGTGAAAGAATGGGAAGACCTGGGACAAAGGATTCCTCTTACTCGTGGGGTCCTACTTGCAGGACAAGAATTCAATCAGACAGGCTTTTCATCTGAGTCATGTAGAAGGGACACCCAGTTTCTACCCATGCATTACTATATAGAAATAGAAGCAAGAAAACATGAGAAGTTTTATAATGTAAAAGAGTTACATGAGGCCAGTTAGGGATAATATTACTAATTGTTTGTGGAAAGCATTTCTGAGATGTGGCAGGTCATTTCTGAGATGTTAGAGAATAAAACTCTAACACAGATCCTTACTGTGCAATGTTTACTGTTTAAATAGGCAGAAACGTGGAAGGATAGGAGAAAGAATTGCAGTGAAATCTGAAGTAGTTGCGTTGTTCCCTTCTAGCACTTAAGACTACTTTTTTAGTGCTCAGCTCCTTGCACTTAATTCCCAGCATAATAAGACCCTCAAAGGCACACACAAACTCAGATGTATGCTATGTCTCAGCATAAGCTGAAGGACTCCAGTACCTCATTTTAGTTCCAAGAGATTCTACAGTGCACTCAGTGCTCTTAGAAATGGAAGAAAATTCAATGAAAACACAAAGGATATTTTGACTGCACTGTACATTCTTACTTGTTCTCTCAGGCAATTATTCAAAGTGCGTGTCCATTTTCAATAGATTTCCAGCTGCTAAATAAATTATTACATTTATCATTGATTTTTTTTTCATAACTATGCTTTTTCACAGTGCATTAATGTGAGATAAAAATAACAGACATTTACCACAGGCAGTTCTTTGGACATTGAAAACAGTCTATTTGCGTAATAGATACTGCATATGCCTATAAAGGACAAGAAAAGCCTTTAAAGAAAGGTCACAAAACCTGGTCTTCTCATCACTTCTTCAAAACTAAAAATTGGACAGCAAAACCTCCACTCTCTTGATGTAACAGTTGTATATATGATTCCTCTATTAATTTTCTTCAGACTGTGATTAGCTTTCTCATATTTAGTATTGATATGCAATTATTTTCAGTGAGATTATAGTTCTGATTCACCAAATACTACCATATGGACAGTCATATTGAAGTCGTTAGCAAGCATAGATCACTTGTATTCCTGTATTTGATCCACTGCTTGGACCAGCTGTGCTTTGAGCAGGACACCTGAAAGGGTCTGCTTTAGCAGTGTCAGATTTGCTCTTCATTTATATTAGTGCAATGTCTGGTTTGCCACAGCCTCTGTTAAGACAGCCAACAAAGCAGCCAGTGCCTCATAACATTCTCTGCCCTGGCTGCATTTCTATTTCCCCATTTTGGTCATTTGTACATGGCAATGTATAATCAGAGTCCTTTTATTGTAATAGATAGCACACACCAATTTCAGATATGCAGAGATTTTAAAATAAAGTAATTTAATTGTTTGAGTTATTATACTATGCTTGAGCTTAAAAGAATACTTCTGCCAAGATGCAAAAAGTACTTCTCTCAAGATGCAAAATTTTTACGTCATGCTACACCTGCTTTTGTTTTAACGGAAATGGGACCAAGATGCAGTGAATTAATATGACAAGACAGTAAAGCCTGCAGATTTTTTTTCTTTTTTTTGTAGAGGCAATGCATTGTTGTACTGTAGTTGTACATAGTAGAGTTGTTCGTTGCACTTTAGAGCAGCATCATGAGGCACAGTATGCTGTAAACAGGAGTTTTTTTGCCTTGTGTATTTTCATGAGGTTAAGAAATTTCCCCTCATTATTTTTAATCAAATCTTTCTTTAGTATTGAATAAACCTTCAGGCTGAACAGCCCCAACTCTCTCAGCCTGTCTTCACAGTAGGGATGTTCTAGCCTCTGATCATCTTCTTGGCCTTTCTCTGGACTCTCTACAGCAGGTTGATGCCCTTCTCATGTTGGGGATTCCAGAGTAAGACACAATAGTCCAGGTGATGTCTCATGATAGTGGGATAAAGGAGGGGAATCCCCTCCCTCGCCTTGCTGCTCATGCTACTTTTTATGTAGCCTAGGACATATTTGGCCTTCTGGACTGTGAGTGCATGTAGCCAGGTCGTGTTGAGTTTCTTGTCCAGCAACACCCATGTTTCTTTCCAGTGCACCTCTCAATGCATTCTCTGCCCAGCCTGTATCTTTGTTTGGGATTGCCCTGATCCAGGTGCAGGACCTTGCACTTGGCCTTGTTGAACTTCATGAGGTTTGCACAGACCCACCTCTTCAGCCTGATAAGACCCCTCTGGATATCATCCCTTCCCTCCATGGTGTCAACCACAACATGCAGCTTGGCATCCTTGGCAGACTTGCTGAGGTGCACTCAATCCCATGCCACCAACAAAGATGTTAAACATCATCTGTCCCACTGCTGACCCCTGAGGGGTCCCTCATCACTGGTCTCCACTTGGTCATGGAGCCATTGACCACAGCTCTTTGAGTGCTACCATCCAGCAAAGTTCTTATCCACCAAATGGTCCATACGTCAAGGGTTCAACAACATCAGAGCATATTTTTTCTGAAAGACTTCAAGTTGCCACTTACTATTTTTCTGACCTTTTGTCTTTCAGCTTAGTTCTATTTTTCTTCCTTTACCATGGCAACCAACTTGGACAGTGTGGTTAAATAGAATCTGTGTAAGGCTGAACTCAGATTCCACTTTTTCTTAATTTGTGTTTTCTCTAAGTCTGTACATGGAACTATCAGAGTAGCTGCAAGCTGATTGTTCCTTTCTTTTTCTAGTGCAGAAGTCACATGTAGTTGTTACATTTGCTGAAATCATTCATATGGCTAGCAGTTGTACTTAAAAGGTATTCAAGGAGTGGTGTAATTCACTTCATTCAGTCCTCCTTCAGTGATTTCATCTAGGCTAGGTGTATATTGCCTGTTTGAAATCAGTATGGATTATCTGAAGTAGAATCATGCTTACTTGGAGTAAACTTGGTCTGCATGAACAGGAGTAAGAACTTTATCCAAGTGTAAGGATTGTCATTGGACTTTCATCTTCAAAATTGCCAGTACAGCTTCTGGTTCAATTTTGGTAAGCCCTATATCATTTGATTCTAGGAGTGAAGTTCTGCTTGACAATAAGTAAAAGATAATGTAAAGTTCTGGTCCTCCTACTGCTTTTTTGTTCCAAGTTCCACCAGTATTGTAAAGTTAGATATATCTATATGTTAAATTCTGCTCAAAACTTCATTTTTGTGATTTAAACTATCGACAGTGATGAAATCATCCCTAACTTCCTCTTAGTAATCTAAAACCTGGTTGACAAAGTACATATTAATCACCCACATTCCAAGATTCCCCTAACATTTTTAGCTGGAGCATCACTTATATTTCTTAAAATCTATATCCGTATGCTTTTTTAACTTTTTTTTTTTTCCTTAACATGTGTGTGCACATGTGCATGCATATGTGGTTGTTTTTCTCCCTTTCACTCATTACAACATTAACTGTCTCATAGTTCTGTGAACTTTCCTCAGCATTTCAGCAGTTAGGAATTATTAACATTGCTGTCTATCATGTCTTTCATTTATTTTTCTAATAACTCTTCAACCTGCCATTTAAAAATAAATGAAACATTTTAGTACATGCAGTTTACTATCCTTTCATATTATTGATTTAATGGAAAGTATTTCATGTTATGTAATGTGAAAACACTGGTACTGTTTATGTTTTCCAAATATGCAGTAGAAACACTTCAACTGTTCCACTTTCTTTTACACAATTCTATTTTTTCACATCTAGTTGTAAAGCAGTACTAGTGTTTGAAATATCATTTTCTCTGATTAACTTAACATTCTTCATTTCCATGGGATGTATCTTTTTGCCTTTTCTTTCTTCTAAGTTCTTGAACTATTTAGTTCTTCAGTTATACACTAACTGTTGCCAGCTTTTGTGCATTTTTTTTCCTCCCCATTTTTTTCATGTTTTATTGTGCTGCTTTCTCTTCTTTTAGAAGATGGTAAGAAATGAGTTGGGATGCAGATAAGGAGTCAGTCTGAAGTGGTATAGCTGAGACAGGTCATCATAATCATGAGTGTGAAATTCCAAAGTGAGGAGTCTTTTGTTTCAAGGATGTTTTTACAGGTGTACTGGATTGGGCCCAGAATTAAGTTGACTATCATCATAGCAGTGAAATTATGCTATGTTTTGTGTTTGTGATTAAAACAGCGTTGAAAACAGACCAATGTTTGGGCTATTGCTCAGCAGAGCTTGCACAGGGTCAGGGCTGTCTCTCTTTCCCTTCTGCCCACATTCCCATACTAGCAAGTAGGCATGAATTTGGGAGAGGACAGAGCTGGGACCACTGACCCCATGTAATCCATAACATCATGCTCACCAATAAAACTGGGTAGAGGAAATGGGTGAGATGGGAGATGTATTCAAAGCTGTTTATCAGAGACTGATGGTCTGCTTGTGGGCTTTGGTGAGTGGTTGCCTTAGCATACATTTTTTTTTGATCCTTACTTACTACATTTTATAATTCTCACCTTTTTTAAATCTTTACTTATTAAATCATCCTTATGTTGACCTACTGGTTTTCTTTCTTTTCCTCCTATTCTCTCCCCTGTCCCACTATGGAAGGAGGCAGAGGAAAGTGAGCTAGCAGCTATGTGGGTGCTTACCTGCTGGATGTGGTCAACCCACAACAGCAGGATGGAAGAAAAATACGTTAAGAGCACAGTCTGAGTAATGGGGTTTTGAGGTTTGAGGGAATTAAGTACTTTTAATGAGAAGCAAGCCAGGGAAGGGGATTTGTGCATCCACAGATGAAAGGAGGAGGATAGGATGAGAAAACTGTTTAACCTTGAGGAGGCTCAAGGTGGAGGATCTTATTGATGTGTCTAGAAGCCTGATAGGAGGAGTAAAAACAAAGGCAGACTCCTTGTGATGTCCAGTGAGGGGCAAGAGGAAATGAGCACAAACTGAAATATGAGAGGTTTTGTATAATTTATGACAAAAAGAGAACGTTCCAGTTACAGACTATTGTGCTGAAGGCTGATTCCTCATATCTGAGTGTAGAATGACACTACACAAACTTAATACTGTAATATCAATTAGTAGTATCAATATATGGTTAGTTCAATACTCACAGCTCTGCTGGAAACCAGGTGTAAAATCCTAGCCTTTACACAAGTGCTATTTTGTAGTAGGAGTGCTGATAGATTAGTTTCATTCACAAGTATCAAAACTAACATTTCAAGATGACTCATTGTCCTGATTCAGCCTGCTTTTTAGGTTCCACTCCTGGTTTTACTTCTGGCTTTTTCATGTGCTGACAGTTTTGTAGGTAGGAGTTTGTTTATATTCTTCTGTTGCAAGCAGTTCCCAGCTTTCAGGGAGCAGGCCTGATTAGTCTTGTCTACTGAGATTATTTGTTGCTATTCAGGTATGTATTTCATCAAGGACATCTTGATTGCTTGGTTAAAAAGAAGAAATAGGAGCAGTCCATTTTTAGTCCATTTTTTAAAAATATGAGTGAAACACTACACTTTAAAAATATATTAGTTTCCTCTTAAGACAGCAAATGCAACATGGAATTTGGGGGAGATATGTGGAGCACTTATGCTTTTGATTACTTTACTAGAAAAGCAGGTGATTTTCATTTGATTAATTTAGTGACTTCAAAAATTTGCTCACTGATTTACTATCTGAAAAAAATGTTCACGGATGCTTTGTAGTATAGCATGGGTTTCAATCTGAGCTGAAGAATATTTTTTAGTGTGTAGGTGCATGAAGAGTGTGATCTCTTTGTAGTGCATGCTGCCTCCCTCTGTGGATTTTCATTAGCTGAACATAAGGAGACAGAGTTCTGCAAGAGTGGCAGTACACACAGAACTGTTGCATGAACATGCAGTGCTTTTCACTGTATTTCTGTATTCTCACATTGCACATGATGATTTTTCATCTGTGAATATTTGAATTTTCTTTTCACTGTAAAGATAGCTTGGGGTGTGTTCGTGTGAAATACTGAATACTGCATACAGAATACTTTCCACATAAAATTGAGGGTCTCAATCCTCCACTGAGGAAGATAATGTGGTGATTATGTTAGACATCTTCAATAGCAGTTATGTTTATTTACAAAAATACATAAATCTGTATTGCCAGAACTACAGAAGGGGTTCACAAGTCTTCTGCTGCTTGTTCTGGTTGTGCAGGTCTTTTGCAACATGACTCTTCTAAAGGCCCTTCCACATTCCTCGGTGGATCTCAGCCATATTCCCTTCTACCTTGGCCCAAAGCAGCCAGATGTCTGATGCCAAATTTCAGATTCCTGCTCCAATGGAGTTACCTGACTTTCCCCAACAATATATTGAGGCTGTGTCTAGCAAGTTTGTTTTATCTGTCTTCAGCAATGACCAGAACTAGTACATACTGCATTAAAGCCCAGTCAAAATGCAATACTAAGAACATCCTGTAAACGTTTTCCTGGGATGTCAGCAATACCAGCACACTGACACTAGGGACCACATCCCACATTAAAAGGCTTTGGTTGACAATTCGGCTGAAGTGCAATGTCAACAACTCTGGCAGGCTGCACAGAGGCATTTAGCTCGACACAGTGACCATACAGACTGTGAGTGCACCCTGGAGCCTCAGCACAGCCCCTTCCCAAGTAAGTACATTGGGTGTAGACCTCTTTCCCCTCCCAAATATGAAGGTTTTCACAGCTCGTCCTGGGTGATCTGACTGTTATTGCCAGCCCTGTGCTTTTGCTTTGGGATAATAAATATCCAGATTTGACCGCCTGTTTCCCGCGTTCGTAAATTTGCATAATACTGGAGTCTGACCTATGGGAATTGAGTGCTGCTCGAGTTTCCTTCACCCCCCGGCTGGATAAGCCTCCGTGGCATCCCGGCCACCCTTCTCCAGGGTGAATAAAGACACCCGCGGCACACCGCGCACGTTTCGGGTCTTTGCTGGCAGGCTCCGGGGGAGGGGCGGGCACGGGCGGGGACGGGCACGGGCGCCGGGGGCGTCGGGACCCTGCCGCAGCGGCGCCGCCCGCTGCCGCCGCGGCTGCGGCACTGTCGGTGCCCCTCGCCCGCGCCCGGGAGCGGAGCGGAGCGGAGAGGAGGAGCAGCGCAGCCACCGCCGCCGCCGCAGCCGCTCCCACCCCGCGGCGGCCGGGGGGCGGGACGCCGCGGCAGCCAGGGCCGCTGTCAGCGCCCGAGGGGCTGGGGGCCCTGCCGGCCGCGGGTGGCAGCGGAGCGGGGCCGCCCGCCGCCGAGAGCCGCACCGGGGCGGGCGCCGAGCCCCGCCGCAGCAGCAGCAACGCGCCCGCGGCGCCAGATCCCCCGTGGCGGTGAGTGCGGCGGTGAGGGCGGCCCGGGGCGGCGGCGCTGCGGGGGCCCGTGGCCCTGCGCCCGGCCCGCTGCCGCCGCGCCGGGTGAGGTGGCCGCGGGTGCCCGGGTGTGCGCCGGGGGCAGGGGGAAATTGGTCGATTTAACAGGTTGCGACGGGAGTGTGGTCCGCGGCGCTCTCGGCACCCGCGTTTTTGGCGTTGAGGTACGTAGGAACAGGATTTTTGTTAACGATTTGCCGCTGTTGCTATTGCTAATATTGGCTTGTGATGCTATAAAACGCTTCCTAAGAAGCCGCGTCTTCAGCTGGGTGTTTGATAACTCTCGGGTATCCGGCAGCTGTCAAAAATACCAGGACATGTAGTTGTTTATCTTCAGCCCTATTCGGGCTTTAAGATTGTTCGTACACGTAAGGAAATACCAAAACTTTTCTTCATGGTAACAGAACGAAAGGAGAAAAAGAAATGGCTTTGGACATCCTTATGACTCTAAATGCAGTTTAATCTCCCAGAGTGGTATTTTCTTAGGCAACTACCCTTACTTTAAATCACTTTTTTTTCCTAAAGTTTTTGAAGGACTGACACCTCCTCATGCCAACTTTTAAACTCTGTAATGTGGGGTTTTTTTTCTTCATAGGTAATTTATGCATAATGGGTCATTACTCCTTTTTGTTATTTACTGAATGCATTGTCTGAATCTATCGAGGGGTTCTTTTATCCTTCTCATTTAATAGGTGCAGAATTACTTGCAATTTTGCTAATAAATTGAGTTATGGAATTAAATAATTTTGGGACTGTTTAAAGGGAGACACCGAAATTCGTGCCGTTTCTAAGTTTGCAAGTCCTAAGTTAGAAGTCCGGGAAGGGATGAGTAAGTGATCGGGGCTTTAGGTCTTTTGTGGGGTGGTTTTTCTTTGCTTGTTTTGGTTTTTTTGCTGCAGGGCGTATGACATTTGCAAATATTTGTCACTGTATCCTTCAAGGATCATGCTATAATAAACAAGCAGTATTACTAGACACATTTTTTTTTCTTCCTACACACCGTGTCGCTTGAATAATTTTGGTGTTCTACAACACAAAAGCCTTGTATCTTTGTGCATACAAAGTGGTGCAAGAGGGTGAAACAACTATTTGGTTGTGAATAAAAGAAAAAAGAGATCAAATGGTAAACAACTAAAATGTTAGCCATGCATTTTTCTATAGAAGTACTTAATAAGTAGAAAAGTTTCAAAATACAGTTTTTGTATTTATACAGAACAGTCTTTTTTCAGGGTGTCTTATTTTATGGTTTTGAAAATATGCTTAGCTTTAGGTGTACTCCCTGAAGTCAATGAACAGATTTATACAGGCTTGCCTGACTTCAAGAATTAATTCTAGAAACTTTTCCAAGATGTTATTCCTTCATATGAGCACATGTTTCTGATGTTTCTGGGTCTTATGCTTTTAAGCTTGCAGTAGAAGACTTCGGGACTTCTGGGCTGGTTCCACCCTTCTCCTACATGAAGAAAGATTCCGTTTAGGCTTAGCATGAACCTTTGTGAAATCTGTGTTGTATTTTTTGTGTATCTGGAAAGGCAGTCTGGGTTTTAGGTAGCCTGCCATGTTCCTATATTCATTCTTTTCATGCCCCATTATGGGAGAGGCATGAAAGCTATAGAATATTTGAGACTGAAAATCCTGTGCTACAGTGTTTGGTTGTTGTTTTTACATTGGAATAGGGAGAAATTTCAGTTTTTCTCTACCTGGATCTAAAAATATCTTTCGATTGAAACTTTCATTTCTACTTCAGTCTAAAGTGTTAAAAATTACTGATGATAAGGTTGCAATGATTTAGTTCTTGTAATGTGTGAGTCTCTGAGTCTCTGTGAAGCTCTGAGAATTTGGGGTATATGTAACATTATACATTTGTGTCTTTACATACAGGCAAAACCCAGTTCTTCAGTATCTGAGGATGGATAAAGACTTCCGCTACTACTTCCAGCACCCGTGGTCTCGCTTAGTTGTGGCTTACTTAGTGATCTTCTTTAACTTCTTAATATTTGCTGAAGACCCAGTATCTCACAGCCAGACAGAAGCCAATGTTATTGTTGTCGGTAATTGTTTCTCCTTTGTAACAAATAAATACCCTGAAGGAGGAGGCTGGAGATTCTTGAAGGTGTTTCTGTGGCTCCTTGCCATTCTCACAGGACTGATAGCTGGGAAATTTCTCTTCCATCAACGCTTGTTTGGTAAGTTAAAAGATGCATCTACTGACTTCCTGGTAATGGGTTTCTGACTTTTCCTTTTAGCTTTTTACTCGTGGCAGTTCTATGAACTTTTAATCTCTTCTACTGTTTAAAGCTGTAAAGAACTCAGTACATCAAAGTTTACACCATCGTGGAAACTCATACCATAGCATAATTCTCAATTATTTCAGTCAAAAAAGGATAAAAACAGTGAAAGCTGACATGTTTTAAATACTTGGAACGTCAGTAGTTTTCCATTTTTCCATATTACAAATGTACTTCTTTGCACCTTCAGAGCAGTTTTTAGGTCTCATTATGTAACTTTCTCAGCAATTTGAAGAAAAGGAATTCTTCCTTGGGGCAACTCTGCATGTCTTGTCAAAAGACACTTAAGTGGAAGTAGAGGCTCTTGTAAGGATTAGCAGAGCTGTGCTGAAGAGCTGCCATGTGAAAATGGGAATTCTAAAGAGGTAGGGCCTGTCTCTGTTTTAGTACAAGAGCAAATCTGTAAAATGGAAAGGCGGGAAATGCGGAATAACATGACAGTGAATGTTTCCATACACAAGATATGACTTAACTGAGGAGAAAACTGTACATGGGCTAACTGAAAGGAATGAAATGGCCCTGGAATAAATTCTGGGACTGAGAACTTAGATGTAAATATATAGAGATACAAAACTATCCATTTTTTGTCTTAACTTATATGTAGAGAATGTTGCATCTGAAGGCTCAAGGCTGTCTCTATGTTCTAGTGATAACTAGAAATCTTCAGGAGAAAATATTCCTTTGTTCCTGCCATTTGCACTATTCTTTGAAACATCTGATTCTGGGTGTGCTGTTGCTGGTCTAGATGGACAGCCCCCATACTCTTATAGTGCAGGATGGATGGTCACTGGAACACCTCAAAGCACATGAGCAATAGGCCATTTCCTTTCTGTCTCATTCTATTAAGATCAAGGGAGTACCACTGTTGTTTCAATAAATCAAATGTAAAGCTGTTGTGTTGAGGAATGAACAAGCAAAGCCTTGGAGACTTCTTTTAATACAGACTTCTCTTGAAACACTTATTCTGAAAAATAATTAAGCATCCTGAAGACTATTCGGCTATTTTACCACAGAGTAAAATTTATATTTACCACCGGGTAAATGTAAAATGTTACCATAAGGAGGACGTTTTACCTGGAACAAGAGCTATCACAAGAATGTTTTCAATTCTGGTTTCCCCAGTTGAGAAATGATTTTGTTAAACTGAAGACATTCACAGAAAAGTGGTGAAACTGATGATAAATGTAGAAAATTAGCCAAACAGTGAGAGGATTGAGAGGATAAAAGGAAGATTAGAGAGTGACTTGCTCAAATTTGAAGGACAGAACTTTTAGTTCAGCATATGTAATGCAAGGTCCAGTGCTTGGAAGTGGCCAATGGCCAGCTTTTTTTTATTATTTTTTAATTTTTTTTTTTTTTTAATCTGAAAGACTAGACAATCAGTGGATCAAGTTTTTATAGGATATGACCTCATCAAGACATGAATTTTTCTTTTTGAGAACACATTTTTCTGACTACAGAGTAATTACCTTCTATCTAGGTAGGTTATTATGATAATTCCTTCTGGATTTGTAAGTATCATATGTACTAAACATAAATTTTAAAGTGGCTTGATTCAGTCTTACTGCCAAATGGAGAAGGTCTGTCCAGCCTTCAGTGTCTGCTGCTTTGTGCCTTTGTGCAATTCCTCAGTGAAACAGGATAGGGAACTTACCCATATTAGCAGTACCCATCTTTTATTTCTGTGAGGATCACATGTCTGACCATACTGATGTTTGTGGCAGCACTAAGATGGGGTCAGCACTGAGAGGGAACCAACGGGCAAGAAATTCCTAACCCTGGAGGCAGTGCTGGTTAATGGATATTTGTGTCTGTGGTCTGGGCAAACAAAGTGGGTGTGGGTACAATCTCATTTGTGGCTAGCTGCTGCACACTGAGTTTGATGGCAATTTGAGGCAATGTAGATCTGTCACAACTCCACCCTCCTAATGCCAGCCACATAATTTTGATGCCTCCCTGAGCCAAGGCTGCTGTTGATGTGACAGTGCAGCAAGCCAGCTCAGGCAGCCAATCTCGTGGAAAATCAGTTGCTTCTGCTGTAGTCTACAGCAGCTCCTTGAACTGATGTGATCACTTGAGTGCCAGTGCTGATGAAAGGGCCAAGGACTGTGCAGCCAAGATAGCTGGGGCTGTGGCAGCCGTACCTGGTGTTGGCTCCAGTGCTGTGGGACTGCACCCACACAGTGTGACAGTGGAAATGTGCTGCTGCTTGTGATACACTGCGAGCAGATGGCAGGCAGTGTGACTGAAGAGCTGGCTATTGCTGACTGCTGTGGCTGTGTAGCTGGTGTGGATAGAGATTGCTTTGAATGTGGGTTTACAGCTTCAGTTATCTCTGTGTCTCCAGAAGATTTGTACAGCCCGTGCTGAAATATTTTCTGCCTGTTATTTGCTACTACTTTAATGACTTCATTGCCTAGAAATCACTCTTTTTACTGAGATCCTCATCAAATATGTCCTCTGGGTCTTCTGGCATCAAGCGGTTCATGAATGCACCCCTTTTTTGTTTTTAATCTATTTTTCTAAGTAGCTGCTACTTTTGTAATTTTTTTTCTATTTAACTTTTTTTTTATGTATAATTGCTTGGAACCACTCTGGTTTTAAATCCTTGTTTATTTATTTTTGGGGGGTTTTTTGTCTATTACACTCTCTTTGTGGGGGAAATTGTGACTGGTTGTTTCTTGTGGCCTGTGTATAACTTCCTGCAGTCAGGAAACCAAATAACACCAGTCAATCTCCCCCTGTCAGATCTTGGCTCACAGTGTGGGCTGCAAATTGAAAATGAAAAGGATTAGTCCACACATCTCACTTTAATTGAAGATGAAAGGAAAGGATTTTCTTTCTCTATGCTCTTTCTGCTTTTTTTCTGTATTTCTTGCTGCTGAGTTTGCACAGGAACTAGAAAAATAGTGTAGCTAGAACTGTGTTAGAATACAGTTTACTCTCTGTGACAGTCACTGCCTGATAGCCATGACTGTCACAGACTAAAAAAAAAAAAAAAGAAAGAAGTTCAAGCATCTTATGTGTCTAAAATGGGAGGGAGACAGGTGCTGGAAAACTGATTTAGGCTTCATCACTCTGAGTTTACACAGAGATAAGGGAGTAGGTAAATTATATTGATGAGAAGTAGAGATGTCAACTGGAGGACATAGTGGGATGTTTTCTGTTGCAACCTTTGAGCATCTCCAGGGAATCCTTCAAGACACTCCTCATGACTTAATATTAGAAAACAATTACTTTTCTTGTTCTTTGGTCAAGAAATAGCTTAATTCATTTGATAAACATCTCCCACAGTAAATATTTTAGTGGAAAATAGCCCTTATCTAGTACATTCTTTATGTCTTCATGACATGTGGTCAGAACAAAGTAGAATTTAACATTGTCTTTTGGCTGTTATCCACCGTACTATTTCGATCCATTACTAAGCATATCTTCTCTTTGGTTAGGTATTGTGTTCTGCTGTACTTCTGGTTTTGCAATGGAAAGTGAAAGGTCATAGAGAAATATTGGAAATTTGGGGAAATGAAAAATAAAGATACCTACCCCTGGTTTGTTTTTCATTCTATATGAGAGAATTACTTGAGATAAGGGAAAATGGTAATTTCTTGAGTAATCTTCTGCTTTATTTAAACCAAATGCATTCAAATATTGACTTAAAAGAAATTCCTAAATAAGCATTTGCCTGTTTTTCATATTGCTCTGGGAGATTGTATGGAAAATAATGCAGTGTTTAAGTGTATGTTTTAAGTGGCATCTGCCCAGCATACACACAGTTGCTCTTCTACACTACTTCAGACCTAAATTCAGTTTTGGGGTTTTTTTGGCCCAAAGTTCAGGCTGTACATTTTGCATCAATATAGATAAACATGATCTATCATGTAAATTTAAAATAGTCTTCAATTTGAATAGACTTTTAGCAGTATGCATAAATGGGCAGTACACTTGGAAATATATCTTACTTTTTTCAGTCCAGCATTTTTGCTTTGACCAGTCCTTATGTTGCTAATCCATATCTTATGCTGCATATTAGATACCTCAGTTTTTAGAAAATTACAACAAAACATACATGTTTCTATCTGCCCCCTTTTCTGATTCTAAAGATGTGTTAAAATCTGGTTAAAAGCCTGATTACAGAGACTGTATTTGTATTGTACTTGTGTTTGAATCAATTGCCAATGAGTGTCCATAGATTTATACTTGTAAGTTCCTTTCTAAATGTGTGGATGAAAAAACTAAATACTTAATTTTAAACAAGATATACGTATAACTAAATCTGTATTTCTTAAAATGGAGGCATCATAATACAGCAAGTAAATTAGAACTGTTGTATAAATGTTGAATTTAATGGGTTGCTCTCTTACAAATGCTCACAGTATGCAGTTTGTTTAAAAGTCAATGATAATCTCAGCTTTGTAGACACTGGAATAAATGAATAAATCACTCATTATAGGAATTGCACTGAACTGTGGGTGCACACAAATGTTGCAGATTTTTTAATGGACAGTAGTGCCATGCTGTGAGCAATTTCATGATACATGGTTTCAAACAAAACACCCACCAAGGTTATGCTGTCTGAAAACATTACTCTTTTTGTCAAGCATCTTATCTGAAAGACTCTAGAAGATCATACCTATGTCTTAAAAGCAGGCTCCTCAGTGTCTGCTTTTATGCTGAAATTTAAGGGATATATTAACTGAATGAAGATTGCAAGGGGAAATTAGGAAGACTGGGATTTAGTGAGGATGATATTGCTCTATATAGGAAAAGTGGATGTTAGTCAGGTAGCAGGATAAATTCAACCAATGTTACATACATGATTAGTTGGTATCCTGATATGTTAGGGGTCACCTTACCGTAAAATTTGGGCAGTGCTATTCCTGCTAGTGTTGGCATATCACTTTCATAGTGGTGCTTGTGAAATAGCTAATGAACCATGTGATCTGTTTTGCCAAAGATGCTTCCCATAGATTTGTTAAGATCATCTCATGCTTGTTTTCCAGCCAGATTGTTTCCCATTCTTGTTTGATGGTAGTGATAGGAGCAGTGATACCACCATCTGTGGGAACAAGTGGTGTGCGTATGGCAATACTTGCATAAAGTTCTGAGCTGATTGATAGAGCTTATTCTTTGTTGTCAGCTCTGTGTCTTACATTACGGTAAGGACTGTCACTTAATACCCAGCAACTTCGTTCCTGCTCTTTCTTTTCCATTGATGACTTCAGCCTAATAGGAAACAACTAATGCAATGGCTGGTGAAAAATACTGTCTTCAAGAGCCTGTTCAGTATTTTAATAACAATGACCAAATTAATACTGTTGAAGGTATTCAAGGTCTGCTGTGATTGCCTCATGGTCAATTCACCTCTTTTGTACAAGTAAAATGTTGAAGCACTACAATAAAATTATTTTGGTCCCACAAAATGAGTGCCAAGGGGCCAGTCTAACAGTTTGCTAATAATAACACACAAATGACTGTGAGCAAGCAATTCTGAGAGCCAGAATCCTCAAATTAAAAAAAAACCAAAACAACAGGCAACATAAAAAGAAGAAGAAGCTCTCAGCCAGCCACTGAATGAGTTGCTGGCTCATCAGATTCCAGCTCTGGCAAGCTGACAGTAATTCAGATATCAGTTTATTTTAAACTTTACATCATTCATGAGGGAGACCACAAGTGACCTTTCAAATATAAATGAAAAGCATGCAAGTGACCTCCCTAATTTCTTCTCTTATGCCTATTTTTAGAATAGCCATAACATCCCACTGCTTCCTCTTTTCACACTCAATGCTGCTGTTGTCTGCATTTAGCCTTAGTTGTGGAATCAGTCTTTGGGTAGTAAATTATGAAGTTTAATTGGAGAGATACAGGCAATAGCTACAAAAGATTGTTCTCCCTTCTATGAAAGCTTTGATTCTACCGAAGGTGCATATCCCACTCCTCAAGCAGTAGTATAAGAGTGCAAGAGGAGCTACATGTGTCAGATTTTCCATAATAGGAAAGCTCTAGATAATATTTAGCATCTAGTGACTGGAAACTAAAAATAAGTTCATTGCTACTTCGTATTGATGTGTCAAATCTGTGTTTTGATCTTTTTGACATGACTTTAAGATTTTTCTTTCTGTTTGAAGCCAGGAGCGATTTTGGAATGATGCCTGCCACTTATGGGAATGAGATGTCTCCATTCCCCAATTTCCAGAAATAGAAGTGAGCTTATTCTTAGTAGATGCATCCTGATGGGCATAGTGCAGGTGCAACATAGTGCAGGGGCAAATTTCATGTATCATTATCCCATACAAGGAAGAGATGGAGAGGATATTAGTGTGGAACATCACCTTGCCATGTGCCTGCTGCAGAGTCCCTAGGAGAACATGATTTCCTTGGTCGTGCTGTGTCCTTTCGAAGGTCCCCTTAGGCTGCCAGAGTGGCATAAAGGTCCTTCACGTACAAACCAACATTTCTCTCTCTGTGATCCAGCCGGTGCACTCCCCCAGCCTGTGCACCTGCCTTCTGAAGTTTTATTTATATATATATATATATATATATATATAAAAATATAAATTATTATTATTATTATTATTAGTAGTATTCTCATTATTTTTAACTCCAGAATGAAAAAACCCTCAACATATTCTGGTCCTTAAAAAACTTTTAATACATTATCAGGATATAATAACTATTCAGCAAGTAATAGGTGTGGTGTATACATTTCTCATAGATATTTTACATGTGGCAAAAGTAAAAAAAAAAAATTTGTAAATGTATTCACTAACTAGAGTGACTTTCAAGAAGGGGGTAGTTGTTCCCTGTGACACAGGTAGGGCAGAAATGCAGGGTTTCTAAATATGACTGCTGAGATATGAGAGGCACATGCCCTATTTTCAGATACTGGAAAACAATTTTCTGCATTCTTCTTTTTCTCTTTTCATCAGAAGGGGCAATGTCCCTTTTCCCCATTGAGTAACTCATGCCAGGAGATGACAGGAACAGCAGAAACTCTCCTGCTTTGACAAGTCACACTCTCCCTGTGCCTTTATGGGGGAAAGGAGTCTCCCAGGAGCAGGCTGGACATCTGAGTAGAGGTAGCAGCAGAGCCTTGAATTCAGCTTTCAACTGCAGCACTGGGGTATGATCTTTTGAAGTGGCCAGCTGTTTAGGGCTTTTTAGGCTCACTTATGTACATGCTAAATCGTGTCTTCTGTTTCTGGGACACTGATGCAATGTCTGTCTACTATGAAGCACGCTTTCGTTTAATAGTAAAGCAAAGAAGAAATTAAATCTCTACAAGATTCAGGTAAAGTCAAACATGCTAAACAAATAATGAAAAAATAATTAGGACAATGAGAGAGTAAAGAGATGAGACAAGATGGAGAAAAACAATCCTAGAGAGTCACAGCAACAACAATATTTAATTTTTGCTTACTTGAGTAAAAGGCCTAAAAATTAAGACACCACGGTTTTAAATAACAAAACCCCACAAATACCCTAGCTCTTTTGCTAATCTATGCTCATAGATGTGACAAAAAATATGGATCTTAATTCACACCTGATGGTGTAATGTGCTAGAGGTATAGAAAAGGGAGGAGCAACTGAAAATTAATATTTTATGTGGAATGTCTGTGGAGTTCCTGATCTGGGGGATTCAGGGCTTATCACAATGTTAATTTTTGTGTCACTTTCATGCAGCAAAGGGTTATTTACAGACAGTTTTCTCCATGCCTACCACTTTGCTTCATGTTATTCTTGATAGGTTCCAGCCGAGATTACTTTGAAGTGGTTTGGGGCTTATACCTCATGAGCCTTATCTCTGTGGCAGCCAAAGGTGGAGCAATTTGTCTCTAAATTAGAGGTCACTTTTGTATGACTTGTCTAAATTCAGAGAGTAAAACAGGAGTGCTACTCTCTTGGGGATGTCCACAGATTTCCATCTCTTAGGCTGCAGATGAAAAGCCAAATTCTCTTGAGGCTGTTTCTGCTTGCCTTGCTAGGGCACACACCAGAGCAAATGCAGGCAACTGGGGTCTCTGCAGAGGAAAGGGCTACACTGCCTGTGCAAAAAACTGACTGAGGCAGGCTGTGTGTACCCAGAGGCCATCAGAATGCCACTCTGGGGGTCAAACCAAACCAGAACTTGGTTGAGGTTCACAGAAGGTTGTGTCTAAAAGAAGAATTATTGATCCTTGTACTTCTAGGATGCCGTTTGATATCCCAGTACTGTTGATGGTGTGGAATTGGTGTAGATTCTGTGCTTGTGTTTGTATGGTTGTTTTAGTTTTGTTCCCTTTTTTGTTTGATTTGTTTTTATGTTGGACTCTCCTTCAGACAAGTGTGCAAATTCTCATTAGGGATGTATTCTGCCTTAATTTAGTCCAGGAATGAGTTCTGGTGGTGTTAGGTGTACGATTGAACTCAACTATCATAAAAGCCTTTTCCAACCTAAATGATTCTGTGATTTCTACCTTTATAAGATGTGTGGTTTGTTGGTTCCACCCCAATTCCCATGCCTCATCTTCCAGCAAAATGAACTAGAGTCCTGCTCAGTTGGGATTTTGATTTATCAGAGAATGAGTGATAACAGATCTGTTATTTTCATGCTGTGATAATGGTTATAGCAGACGAGGTCCAGCTGTTTTATAGCAGGGCTAGCGGCTGCAATTACAGTCTGTGTAAACAACTGGCCAGAGCCATAGTTATCAGAAGAAAATTAGCTTTTAACAGCAATTCAGGCAGAAATAATTGTCTTTCAACAGAGGAGCACCTTCTAGTGGTCTCGAGTGAACATGGCAGGTAGTTAAACAGTTCTCCAAATAAGGAGAGCTAAATATGCTAGATAAAGAATAGCAATGCATATTTCTGTACACTATTTTTATGATTAAATTCATGATTCATTTAAAAACAAAGGAAAGAACCAAGCATATATTGGAAAAAATGAAAACATTTTTCAATTACAATATTTTCTGCTCCTCCTCTCTGCCAACATAATAGTTTACTACATTTTTATACAGTTACCTTGAAAGGATATTTTTTTATGTTCTACTTGTAACCTACTCACCCTCTTTCTTACTTATGAAAAATTGTCTTCATTATACATCAGCTCCAAAGAAAATTTGCCATGGAAATGTTACTTTGTTCGGTTTCACTGATCATTATAATACAGTTTCTCCAGCCATAGTATTCCTAGTGAACATAGATTTTTGCAATATATTATTTGCCCTGCTTACTTTTGCAAATAACATAGTATCAAATGGTCTAAAATTCAGATTTTCCTAAATTACTACTAAATATAGCAGCTGTGACAGTTTAGTCTAGTCTGTGGTCTCTTTCGGTCTGTATGTAGTAGATAATCCTTTTTGGACATGATTATATAGTGTATAATACAGATGAATGATGTGCTATTTCTAGAAAGGCAAAATAAGACAAATAAGCAATGCTTAATATTATGTCATTTCAGGTTATTTGTGTATTGGTGGAAGCTAACTATATGAAACATATTCATACTTAGATTTTCATGACATTTCTCTGAATTTTGCAATTGAGTGAAAATGTCAAGTGCAAAAACTTGGATTTTCAGATGCTTAAAAGAAGACATAGCTATTTAATTTTTGACTCTCTAAACATCATAAATATATTCCTGAATTTTAGGGAACTAAAATTCCTGAAACTAGGGAACTAGGGAACTTGACCATTTTTTTCTGAAGAAATTTTTTGGCGTTTGGAAACTTCAGCCCAAAACTGAAGTAAGTCTTGTGAACATTTTAACCCGTGAAAGATAATTTTGTATCATTTGTTTTGGTGGTGCCATTATAAAAGAAGTTTGTTGAAATAGTTAGTAATTTGGCCTCCTCCATCCCCTGCTAGGAGGGCAAAGGGGTAGTAAGACAAAGTTAATGGAGTTTTGGGGTTGTCAACCACTTCTGTAACCACAGGGACAACATTCTGCAAAATATTGCAAGTGCTACACAGTTGGTTGTTGGAAGTACAACTGCTAACTGTAAGATTGGTCCAAGCCTGGCAGAATAATAATCAGCGTTCCCATGTAAGATCTGTGCATATTGCAGCACATTCTAGTTCTGACATGGGACTGGATTAACTGGTTGTATCCCTTTTTCGTGCTCAGATAAGTGTTGATCTGTATGTGTATACAGGTCCCAGTTGAGGAGTGTATAGCTTCCAAAAAAACAGTTTTCATCAAGTCTGGAAAGGCTCAGGTCTATGTGCATACCCCTGTATTCCACTGTGACCTGGAGAGCATCTTTTTTGTCACTGGAATGTGCTTCCTCTTGGTCCCACAAAACCAGTTCTCCACTTTGTTTTGCACTGGAAACACAGAAATTCTCAGTAACCCCTGAGGTGCCTCTTTGTCCAATGTGAGATCAAGCCACAGTTTCCATAATAGACAGCAGAGTTGCAAATATTTATTGAAGACAAAACATAAACCTCATGCCTAATCTGCTTTGTTTTCTTACTCAAAAATTTTAATAAATATTTATTTTAAATGCCTCTGTAGTAGGTACATTGTCAGCAATTCTATTTACTATTAAAAATAAGCTTCTGAATTGGCTTCAGGAGAAAAGAACAAACAGTATAGGAAAAAACCCCTGATTATTTTGACAAGTTGTTGCAGAGCATCATTAAACTGGTGTTGAAGAACAGATTTTAGCACTTCCCTTCAAACTTCAGCATCCGTATTATACAGGCTAAAAATACTGCTGTGTTTCTTTTATCTGCTATGAAGTTTGGATTCCAAAGAATTCAAAGAAGGAAAATGTAGTTTCTAGAGGCATGACATATACGGTGATAAAACATCTTAGCTCTAAAATTAAAAAAAAACAAAAACAAAAAAAACAAAAACAAAAAAAAAAAAAAAAAAAAAAAAAAAAAAAGATCATGAAATTGCTTACATAGGTTTGGCAGTTAAAACTCCAAGTTCCTTAAAAATACTAAAAATTCCAAAAGAATAAAAGAGTGCAAAAGAATAAAGAGTGCAAAAATATAATTAAGTAATCACAAGCCCTTTAACTAGTTTTTTTTTTTTATTGTGCAGCGAAGCCATTTAAAAAGAGAATTATTTTTTTCATATTAGTTTTGTAACCTGGAATTGAGTCACATAAAATGAAAAAATCTACACCTCAGGAACAAATGCATTAGCATTTTCTGTTGCTAGTGCAGGGTTTTCAGTTACTTCCCCACTGAAAAATGTTCTAAAACATTACAGGAAATCAATATCTATTTTAACAGGTTTCCTTTTATCTGCATCAGCACAATTGTCTAAACCTGAAGTAATAACATCAGTAATAGTAAAGTCTAAAATTGAATTTATAGGCTAAATCTCTATAATGGAATTTGAGAGGGGCAGAAAAATTCAGAATTAAGCCTGCCTACACACTAATTCTGGCATAGCTTTAAGTCTTCCCACAATATCTGCATTTTACAACTCTTCCAAATCAGCGGCCTGAAGTATTGCTTCTGAGTAATAGCAATGACATTAATGTAAAGCAGAGATGGGGTGACTTCAAAACCCCCCCTGAAACATTTGATATGGCAGATGGCACTGATCATCACCACCTGGCTCTTCCTTGCCTTTGGGTAATCAATAAGAAAAGAAAATGTCAGCTCTTTCCTTGCAGCAGCAAAAGTCCATCCTCCTATTCTTGTTTTGGTATTAAAAGATGAATGTGCATTCTTTTGAACAAGTCTATTCTTTTCTTCTTAGAGAAACAGCAAGAAATCTTTAAAGGTTATGTGCCATTTCTAAAATGGCATTTCTTTCTCTAAGGAAGACGGAGTGCGCTGTGTGGACTCACCTGCAGTCTCTAGTTCACATAAGGCCCTTGAGGCCACCAAAATCAGGTAAAAGGCAGGCGGCACAAGAAGGCCAGTGGAAAGACATCTGGCTGTGGACATCAGTCTTCTGACCAGTGTTGGCTGACCTGGTGGGAAACCAGAGATCCTGAGCTCCCTTTGTCTTAGCACACCATGTTCTGTGTGAGGACATCAGTTTTGGAGCTGGGTCTGTAGCGGAGACCTTGAGTGTCACCTTTTGCGACATTAGGCTGCATTTTACCTTAGACTGCAAAAGCTGAGAGCTGCAGTGCTCCCTGAGTAGGGTTCACCTTTCCCAGCTGCAGGAAGCCCCATCTATGCTGAGTCATGTGAAGTGGAAGGCACTGAGCTGGTAGGTGCCAAGCTGAGAGAAGTCCTGAAAAGAGACCTTGGGAGGGCGGTAGGTTTGATAGGTCCCTGCAGGAGGCCAGCACATCCCATCATCTCTTGATTGCAGGCTCCAGGCAGAGCACAGGGAGACTTGGCCACTCAGAGTTTTGGCTGTCTCTCTAAAGTGGGAGCAGAGAAGATACATTTCTTTACAAGGCAGATGATGGACTTAGCCATATCACCTGCCTCTGCTGTAGTTCCTTCGGCTGTACAATCAATCTAGACACATTTTTTCTCCTTCCTAAAGAGATTTGGCTTCCACAGATGAAAGCAATGTACAATAGCCAAGTACTTTAATAGCATTGTGGTATTGTTTGTTATGGTTTTTTGCCAAGTGAGGTGATTCTGAGGCATGGGAAAGAAAAACTTTGATATCAGAATACATTCATTTTGTATATTGAAGAGAAAACCAAACTTTTAGGAAGAGCTGAACATCTTTATTTTAAAAAGTAGGCTCCTGTCTTAATAAGCAAACATTTCAGTAGTTTCTCTGTGAGATGAAGGTATTACAATGAAAAACAGAGAATATAAAGATGGCTTTCCTTAGCAACTTCAGGAAATTTGTAGCAAAATTTCTCTTCAACTTAGAGTTTTTTGGTTTAACAATTTTTGCTTACAAAACAGTGCTGAATGTACAATAGTAAATGAGAAAGTTATTTCTCTAACAGCAGCTGAGCACATACATAAAAGGTGAAATCTTTCAGGCCACCGTCTATCCTGTCTTCATTGAATGTATTATGAAGATGTCAGAATATCTAGATAAGGTACAAAAAAGCTGACCTTGCAGTCAGTTTTGTAGGCTAATACATTATAACAATATACTATAATGTGTTCAAACTCATAATAGTTAGGTATTTAACTGGATACCATGTCCTCAGATTTCATCCGGACAAAGATCTGTGAGAAACCAATGTTGCAACATACTTGTCATAATAGAAAATGTTTACTTTGGCTCTTGGCTGTTTAGTCTATTGTTCACTTATTGTAGCAAAATGGAATAAACAGTTAATTTTATTTGTTTATGCCATTCTATCCAGGTAATGTTATAATAAAACATTTTAGGACCATATATTTCAAAGTAAAAATATAAGCAAGTAAATATGAACAGGTGTCTTGTGCCTCTTAACTCTTACTTTGCAGAAAACCTTTGGTTTCAATCAGGGCAACATTAGCATAAGATCAGCCTAGTTGAACAAAAATGCTTTTTAAAAGTGTGTTTAATTGATTTTATAACCATTTATAATCAGGAAAACAAATGTCTAGAACCCTTATCAGCTCATAGAGTATATTCACTAAGTGAATATAAGTATGATGAGAAACAGGAATAGCTTAGGGTAAGAGATGGAAGGATTTTTTAAAGATTGTCTAAAGGCAGTGCTTTTAGACTCAGCCCAAGACAAAGGCATGTTGTGTGAGATGTCCAGGCTGGGAGAACAGTCAACAGAGGCACTGTAGCACAGATGTGTTTTGTAGCAATGCCCTTATCTGCTTTTTTCTTCATTATTCAGGGTTGGTTGAGACTAATCTTTTTAGAAGCATGAGGTTGTTTCTTATCTTTTTTTCCCCTTTTTTCTCTTATATGTGTGAGCATCTTGGGATATAACCTGTTTATTGGTAGATAATTAATGAAATTTATAGAACTTGCAGACACAGACAAATGGAGGCAAACAGACATGGAGACGGGTTCCTAATAGACAATTAAATTATAAAAGAGAATATTTTTCTTTTAAAGTAAGAAAAATTGAAATAATTAGAAATATCAAAGGAAAGAAGCAGTACTTAGAATGAGCTAGGTACACTTAGGCATGCAATTTTTCTGTGGGATTTTGTGAGTGTAGTAGTACATCCCAACACTTGTAAAGTGTTTCAGATTATCAGGACCAGATTATTTTCTTGTCACAGTTACAGACAATTAAAAAAATTCTAGATTTTATATCTATATATTTAGTAAGTACAATTGAAACACAGAACAAGAGAGATTGAATATCCATGTATAATAGAATAATTTTCTAATATATACAAGGAGAAAATTATATTAAAACTGTGGAAATTAAAAAATTAAGACTGTACAAAGTATGTTAAAATCTACTTCATCATCAGTAACTTTGAAAGTAAAGTTAATGTGCTCACTGATACATGGTCTTTCATATTTAACAAGGTAGTGTGTGGAACTTGGCAAGAAAACAAGTCGGCAGGTGGCTGATTATTAGAACATGATTATTTTGCCCATACAGTGTGATGAAGGAACACATATTTAATGACTCTTGAAGGTGGATGTTCTGATGACTGTTGTGCTGGTCGAATGACTAAAATGCATTGTAGTCTAATTATCTTGAACTGTCCTGAAACTGTGATGCTGAGACCCCAAAGGAACAGAAGAAGAAGAATTCTGTGTAGTGGCATCTCTTACCCTTCTTGCAGCTCAGGCACCTTTTTTATTTCAGAGCTTCCCCAGTGCAGATTTCTCCCTTTCGAGGAGTCCAGAGTTCATGGCAGAACACAGGCTCCCCTGAAGCAGAGCACTGATAACAAACATCTATAATTGCCTGGGGTTTGGGGGGAACCCCTGCTGCCTGGGACAAGGCTTAGCACAGCTCTGTAATCCATGCTTGTTTATTTCATGAGCAGATTCACTGTGGCTCTGACTATCCTCAGGGACTTTATCTTACTATTTATTGTTTGTTTGTTTTTGGAAATGTGCTGCACTTTCCTGGGTTAATGAGGTTCCACTGCCAGTGGAACTCTAGTGCAAGCAGCATTAAAATGAAGTACTTGTAGAAAGCCTCTCTGCAAATGCTCAAGCAGTTCAGCTGTAAGCATTCTGACAGTTATTAATTGCACAATCACAATCACAGCAGCACTTACAAACAGATGAAGAAATAATTAACAGAAGCTATAAGGAGGCTCCTCAACACTGTCTGCTCTTAATCTGTATTTTTCTCACCTGGAATTAAAGGAGAACTTAGAACTTTTACTTAGAACTTTTCATCATTTTTTATTCCATGTTGCATGTATATACACATAGAAGTATTATTTCACAATAAATTAGGGTACTTAACAACCACATGCAAAATGCCAGTTCTGTAAAGCCAGGAGCTGCTACTGTTTCTTGTGATGTTAAACTTTAACATTTCTGCATTTCTGTATATTCTTGCTTATTCAAGAGATATCTGTACGATACAGGAGACCAAATATGAAATGGGTCTGATGACAGAAAGCCAAAGGAGCAATTGGAGATGCAAGCAGACTGGTGTTTAATTCATTGTTCTCAAGGATGGAGTGATGTCCCTTACCCTTCCTGTCAGACAACAGCAGTACTGGCATTTGGGATGGCATTTTATACTTTTAATTCTTTGATAGAATGTCTTATTTGCTATTGTAAAAATTATTGGGTCAAGGCAACTGTTGATGCTGCAGATTATCTCTGTGACTTTGTAAATGGCATTTAATGTGTCTATATTCCCACAGGGTGGTTGACAGCTAATTCTGTAAATTAGTATCACTGTCATCATGACATGGTAAGGTATGAAAGAAACAGCAAACACAACCATAGCAGCTGAAATCAGTAACAGAGGCCTGACAAGTCTGTTCCTTCTTTGGTGACGTTTACTGAATTTTAGTAAGGCTTTGAGAGTCAACATATAGCATGTAAAGATGACTGTGACTGGAATTAGGAATCTCAGTACAATTTTGGAGAATGTGAATGGCACGGCAAATTGTAATGGTCCTTCAGTGCTGTCCGGGTAATTTATGATGCTGTGCTGTCTTCCAGCTGCAAGTGTGTAGTAAATCTCGGGCAGTGATGCAATCAGTATGAAGATCCATACCCCAATGGTGCAAAACACAGCCTTTTCTTTGTCCCACCATGTTAATGAGCTGATGGGATGAACAGCACCTATGTATCTGTCAAAACTGATGAGTGACAGGAAATACACACTTCCATAGACATTAATACTAAAAAATAGTTCTGTGACCTGATAAAATGCTTGGCTGAAATAGACAGCTAACTTCTGGGTATTATAATATACTGAAAAAGGTACCATGAGAATCCAAGCAAAGTCACACAGTGCCAAATTAAAGAGAAATATGGTATTGGTAGTCCATGTCTTCATGTAATAAACATAATGCCGTAGTGCAAGTATATTGCCTAGAAATCCTGTTAATAAAGTGAAAAGGCAAACCAGAATCAGCAAATAACAGTACCACTCCATCTTAGGATTTCTGTTGCAAATGAAAATGCATGTACCATTCTTCATCTGTCCATGGAGTATGCCTGAAGGGAAAAGAGAGACCAACAGCCTTTAAAACAAAAATTGAGTTGGATGCATTGCATGTAAAATTAAAAAATTAGAAGTTAAAATCAGTGTGTTTGAACTGGCAGAAGAATTCAGAACATAGTATAATGTACAAACTCTCTCCTCTATCTGAAAATACATGTAAACTCCAAGTAGGTAACATAGCTTACTCTCCCAACACCTACACAAGCAGATCTTCATGAACTTATATGCAAAGCTTTATATAGTTTCCTCTCTGCTATTAAGTGTAGTGTATGATGGATGTGAGAAATCAAGTGTGCACTCCTAACTGAGAGCAGTGTCCCTTGGCCGCTAATATGTCTGTATCTATCTTTGGAAAAAGCAGAGGAGGTGACAGAAGGACAGTAATTGCCCATGCTCATTCCATCATTGCTTTGATTGCCTTGAGCGTCCATATGGGGCCACGGGGCAAGTTTCATGTGGGCAGCTGTGCAATGAGCTGTGACTGAGATCAAGAAAACAGCATCAAAAAAATGAAGATGAATTTCTGCTTTTAGTGGAGGCCACAGAAAATTTTCAATATAAAGTGCTAGACAAAGTGCTTTTTTTTACCTTTTTCTTTTATTTTCTTCTGTAAATATTTGCCCCACGATTAAAAGATTGTGCTTTGGTAGGGTTAGAGAATATTCCTTTTGTCTAACTTTATCGCCTACTTTATATCAATTCCCATTATGGAATATGTGGAATATAGATCTGCAGTGTATTTTTCAAAGCAAGTTTTTAATGCTTGTAAAGTCTTATGCTTAATTCCAATGGGTTTTTTACTGTTAATAAAACCAAAGGCTGGAATATTCTGTCAGAATGAGCTGTCACCAATTGCAGTTTGTTATGTTTCTAGAAAATTTCCAAACTATGCTGAACTGTGAGGTCTGTCCAAATAGAAGTTCTGTATGAAGATCATCCAAACAGCAGTTTATAGATCAGAGTCCACTACAGTGCTTGCTAGGATGACAGAAGAAAATTTTCATCAGTACAGGCCACACTTTGAGTGGAAGAAAGAACCTTTTCAGAATGTTATTGATTCATTGAAAATTTTGAAACGGCTTCAACCATTAAGTTGGCAGTAGTGGTTTTTTTTCCTAATGTAATGCTTAGCTTTCATGTCAAGCTTAATACAATAAGACTTTTCTGAAGGTGTATTCATGTACGTGGATCAGCATATTAGAAGTAGAAGCTGCAGTGAAGACCTGCTAAATAAAGACTGCATTACTGTGCTTTGCAAACTTATAGTCCACTCAGTTACCTGACAAAAGGCTGGTTTAGACTGTACTCAACAAAATTAGGAAGGAAGGTGGTTTCTGTAGAAGCTCAGCAACAAAGGCAGTCAAATGACTTTCCAGGAAATATTATGTAGATAGAAAACCATCTGTTCTGCTCACAGGTTATTTCACAGGTGGGGACTGTTCTACAAATGTGTTTTTTAAAGTATTGAAGCACTAGACTTTAACCTAGGATAGCTATATTTTCCCTGCTCCATGGCCTCTGTGAATATAAAATATTACTCAAACTATGTAATTGTTTTCTTCTGCTGAAATTTAAAAGAATCCCCATAAATTCTTCAAAATGTGAAACATAGTTAAGTAACATTTTCTTATGATATTTTCAATTAAAAGTAGTTTGAATAGATACAAGAAATTTATATTTTCTTAAAATCCACTTGCCTAGAGTTTGTGTGTTCTTGGAATTAAATGGCATTTCCTACCTCTTTGCCTTCCTTTTCAATACTTACAAATGAAGAACCAGACACTTGATTCCAAGTTGTGTTTGCAGTATAAATAAGTCCTAAACTGGCTACAAACAGTATGGCTATAGGTGCATGAGGGAGTTGTAATGCCAGGTTCCTGACCTTATCAAGCTTCTGGCCAAGAGCTATAGGTAGGTCTAAATGGAGGGAGGCAAACAGCTGTGCCACCTGCTCTGCTTTGCGTTAAGTTGGCCCAATAAAGTCTGGATCTGCAGCCTTATAACTGTGTTAGGGCAGTCACAGACTTAAACAAAACAAAATCTTCTTCATCACCTTCTGTTTGCTGGGCTGCGCCAGGGCTGAGCTGTATGAAGCTGGTTTTGTAGCTGGAGGAGATGGAGCTGCCCAGCTGGGTAAGGTGCATTTGGAACACAGAGAGTCATTAGAAAATATGTCTGTTTGTGTAGGCATTTCCTGCATGTCTACCTTGGGATTCCTATTTGAACTTTCTAAAATATTTTTACTGTCTCCTGTTAATTCTTTGTATGTAGCAGAGCTTAGAGACCATAAATAAGACTAGATTCTTGAAACTGTGCTTTGCAATTGAAGTGAGTGACTTACAGAGTGGACACAGAGGTGTAGAGGTGCAGAGATAAAAAGAACCTCTCCTGAGGTAACTTAATAAGCAAGAGGAAAACACAAAGGGTTTGACCCCCAGCTTGATGCTGGTCCAGGATCTCCTGGTCTTCTGTCAGTAGAATTTAAAGCCTTGTACAATCAAGGATGCAGTCTGACTGCATGCAGGAAGACAGGCAGCATGCCCTGCTCTATGCTGAAGGCATTGGAGTTACCCTGATGTCCAGAAGATACATGCTGTAATAATTTTCAGAAGTGACGTATTTTTATATCAGCCAATAGCAAGTCTTCTGTCTACTGTCTTAGCACCAACAGAATAACTCAAGCTACAGGATATGACTAGATTGTCTTCACAGTTCGAATCCAAATATTTGTATCTGTATTTTAAGAAAACTTTCTTTTTCCGGACATTGCAGCATTCACTGCTAAGTCCATGTACTCTTAAGCAAAGCCAGCCAACATATGTATGCATATTGTATTGGGGCAGAATGAACAGCAGCACCATGGCATTATAGTGTGCATATGTTGTTAGTATGGGCTGAAATCAGACTTGCCAAACTTAGATGAAAGTAGGTTTTCAAGGTTAAAAAATACTTCCCATTTATTGAGGTTAATTTTTCAGTTGAACAGTTTCAGTCATTGGTAGAGATGACCTTGAGCATTAAGTAGGCAGAAAGAGCAATTCCTTGATGAGGCACTCAGAATTAAAGGAATACATCTGATTCAATGAAGAGCTTGGTATTAGAATATTACAAATATGCCTGGGAAATGGTTCACGTTTATGGTTTCCATCACTCATAATTAGGACAAGAGAGCATGCTAAATGCATGAGTAGGAACTTACTGTTTCTCTTGTTTCTGCTTCTGCAATTTAATGAGTGCAACTGTCTTATGGGCTGTGGATCTAAAGATGCTAGAAGAGCTTTAGTTTTTAAAAAAGTGACCTGTTTGACTCAATTTTTTGTATCTGCCTATTGAGTTCTTTTCTTTTGGACTTGAAGATAGTACTGGTTGGTTACTACCTGGTTTATTACAGGACCCTAAATGCTGAAATCTCTGCTACCCTGTGTTCCCCTAGTACCATTGATGTGCTGTCCAAAGCCTTGGAGCCGATAAAAAGACTTGTTTCCAGTAGAAAAATTACATTTTGAGGAAATGTCTGGTGGAGCTAGGAAACATTGTCATATGAGAATCTTGATTGTTTTATATAGTTAATTCATAGTTTATCACTGGCAGTCGTTCATATGGCATTTAACTTGCATCTGCAAAGGTCCATTAGGCTTAACACATTTATTTTGGGTTTTTTAAGTATATAATTTTTTTATGTGTTAATATATCCTAATAACCATGTCACTTTGCTGTCATACCTGTCAGGGTTTGTTTTTTTTTTACATTTTTAACAAGTTAATAAGCAACTATTTTTGTAAAAAAGTACAAGAAAAGAAAGTTCAGATGAGTCAAAAGCTTATTTTGTGTAATATTATTCCTTATCTACTTTGCCCCTTGCTACTTTTTGTTTGCTATTATTTATAGTAAACCCCCCTAATTTTACATAAACAGTTTTATTTTTCTGGAATTACTCTGAGAATTTTGTTGGGCTGTTCGGAATTGTACTTTAATCTAGTACAAGTCTATTCCAGTTACTAGATAGATTTTCCAAATTTCTGACCATTAACACCCCAGCATATTTCTGTTATATGTGCTTTCAAAATGCAACCTTTTAGCTCATTTTATTAAAAACCCCATTATACAGAGTCCTAGCTTTTGTTGTAAAAAAGCATTTTCAATTTTTACTTGAACGACTTGCCTGTTATGTAATCATTTGATGCAACCCATTTTTATTTCAACTGAATTGATATGAAAGGATATATAAAGCAATGTGAGCATTAGGTGGATCATTTAACATATTTTAGCTTAACTGCATTTAGCATGTTATACATACTGGTTCGGTGAGAATAATAAGTAAAATCTGCAACATTTTTATGCAGTTAGGTAAAAAGATTGTGCTAATATCCATTTCCTTTTGTTTTGTGATTCAGTATTGTGATTAAAGTACTATTTCTTTTGTTAAAAAATATGTTGATGGACCCTGCTTGAGAGTGAAGGAAGTCCTATATGGTGAACACAAGCTGCAGTAGAAGGAAAGTTGAAGTGGAAGAATTTGCCTAGTGAAGACAGTATTTATGAAAATATTCTTTTAAGAATATGACATTTATACATATTTTTAGGTATTAATCAGTGTGTAATAACTAAATAGGAAAAAACTAAATAGGAAAAAAGCATTGCTTTGGAGAGTACAAGTTCAATGAATATTTATTAAATTTTTCTCTTACCTGTTTTAGAAAAGTTGGAGTTCTCTGTTTTACAGAAGTCTAGATTCCAGGCTGTGTTTTTTCTCTCCATTAATCTGGACCTCCTGAAATCACAGCTCTGTTTTGCCAGTGCTGTTTATTATCCAAGGTGTCGGTAATATTCCACATGCAATGGCAGCTGTTCAGAGAGCAGGTATCAACCTGCAAGGGAAATATCTTTTATCATTAAGCCCCTCCTCTCAGTAAGTCAGGATAATATGCTATTGCCATAGCAGCCTCTGCTTGCTCTTTAGGGAAGGACAGACTAATAGGACGTCTTCAGTCTGGCTAGGCCTGGGACTGTCATGGTTTCCATCAGTGAAAGTGTAGAAGAGTACAGGGGTTTGGGGCATGTGTATGTGCGTTTGCACTTCCCCTTTCTTCACGTTTCTTCACTCACAGAACCCTTGTTGCTGCCCTACTACTGGACTGGTCTGTTGACCTATATTGCTCTTGTCCCATCGTAGAGCTTCTTTCAGCTCCTCTATACCTACCTGTCACTTCTCCTGCCTCATGATTCCCACACCATTCCAAAGTCTCAGCTTTGTCAAAGAGCTCTCATCCTCCAGCTGCTTAGTCCAGAGCTCACATCTTACCTCCTCAGCCCACAGCCAATGTCTGCTCCAGGTCCTCAAGTCTTCCTCCCCCTAACCTGCATCTCTATCTTCAGCAGCAAACACCAGCCCTGGGATCTTCCTGTCTGCCTGAGTGAGCACTTCAATTTTTTTGTTATTTTCTCCCACTTTATAGATTCCTCGTGTCCAGCCCTAATCGCTTCTGGATTAGGGCTAAATGTGGACTTGGTAATTCAACAACCAGCTCAGAGAAATTGCCTCCGTCCCAGACCAGTTCACATCCCAGTCTGCTATATCACTTCTCTTGATACCTCCTGTCCAGCTTTTCATATTACCTCTGTTCTCTCTGTTTTGACGTCTTCTAGCACCAGACTGCACTGTCTTCTTGTCAGATGCTGTCCTTCACCTTGTGTTTGAATTATCTGTTGTCTTCCTTTACCCCCTCTTGGCTCAGCTGTGGCACTTTCAGTGTTGCAAAAGCAAATTCCCATCTCTTGTGCTGGTGAGGTTTTCAATACTCTTAACAATTCTCCAAAGGTAAGAGATGTCAGAGAAGAAAAGCCAGCCCAGGAAAAACATGTTTGTGGCAAAAATATCATAAAAGTTTCACCAAACACCGGTGGTGAGAACAAGCAGAGTTTCTTGTCAAGTGGCAAGACACACCAGTATTCTTTGAAAAAAGGTATTCTTCGCAGAATAAAGTATAATACCAAATCGTGTGATTAAAGTGATTAGGTCTAAGAAAACCATACAGTACAAGATTCTACACAGACTCATAGTTTTATTTCCAGATGAAATTAGGGAAGCAAATAATATTTGTCAGTGCACAAAGCTCAAATACTTCATGCTGTCTAAGACATGAAAAGCTGTCTTAGACACAGAAAAAGCAAAATTGTGTATGAATCAGTAACCTGTTTTAGCATTTGAAATACATTGTTATGCCCTGTGGTCTTTCTCATAATCTCTTAAAAATACTGCTATTAATAAATTATTGTTGTATTCTTTTTTCCCCCCTTTGGATTGCAAGTAATTTGTAATTTTGCAGCAATAATATCTGTTCCTGCTGAACTACAGAAGGGTAGTTCAGCTGCATGATGCTAAGTCTGTCCTCCTCACACACAGTGGAATAATCGGATATAGGAAGAAATACAGTTTTGTACTTTATTTTGGTTTTATTATGATGTAAACATGTATTTACTGGCTGACTAAAATACTCCTTCTCATAATTTTTGTACCATAGGTCAGTTGCTCCGTCTGAAGATGTTTCGAGAGGACCATGGGTCTTGGATGACAATGTTCTTCAGTACCATCCTCTTCCTCTTCATATTTTCTCATATTTATAACCTGTTCCTCATTATGGCAGGGAATATGAGGTAGGTTCCAGAACTTATTTTTGTCTCTTTTGTCCTAGAATATACTTTACTATAAAGTTTTTTATTCCCTTGCTTTCTGAATTTAGGTAGAATAGTAATTTAATTGGCTAATTAGCCAAGAGGATAAAAGTATTGAGTCCTAGACTAATGTTAGCAGCTGTTAAATCATGGTACTAATGAACATAATATCTTTTTTCATTTTTAGTTTAAAATTACAGCTAAACAAATTTGATTTGAAGTTAGAGCTGAGTGGTTTACAAGATTAAGCATTACTATTGTGCCTGGGGAGGAGGCTCAGAGTTAAAAGTAATTGAAACATCTAAGTTTTAGGAAGCTCATGGATATTAAATGGGTAGTACAGTTCTGTTTTGGTTATGTACAATAATATTTGCTGACCCAGTTTGTTTAGAATATTCTTATTTTTTTTCCCATAAGGTACTCTGACAGAGCAAAATTGTCTTTGGCTGAGGGATGAACAGCCATTTATTATATATGGATTTATTTTAAATGGACCTCTTTATATTATTTTTCTGGCTTAAGACCTGCTTTCTCCTATTATCTCAAAATTAACACCACTTTCATGTGTTGATTTTCCTGAGGAAACATATATTTTTAGTCATCCCATATGTACAAAATTAGTTCATTGGACAAAAAGCCCACAGCAATGTTGTTTGTGAAAGGCAAGATAGCAACTGAAGACTTCCCAGCAAGGAATAAGCAATCCAAAGTATTTATGAGTTGAAGAACAATGCAAATAATGAAATTCCTTGTTCCTACCAGAATATCAGAGCCATACCAACAGACTGATGATGAGTTATTTAATGGGCTGTAGTGTGTTACAGATCTTAAGCATGTCAACAAAATTGTGCAGAGTTCAAAGTCCTGTAAACAATGTGACATAAAGCAAAAGGTGAGTAGGAGGCAGACTGCCTGTCACTGAATGAACATAAACACAGAGCTGCTGGGATAATCCTGAGGGCTGAATGTATTGGTTTGAGGCAGGCAGGTAAAGCAGCAGACTCACCGAATGTTTTATGGAATGATCACAGTAATGACGTGGTAAATATGAATAGGTGCTCAATAACTGGTGGGATAATTAGGATGAGGAAGCAGGGAGCATTGCAGGTTTCTGGCTTCCCTATTTACATAGTAATACTATTATGTTAAGATTTATATTTGGTATTTTTAATGTTTGTGCTGTTAGACAAAGCATTAAGAATTTTGAAAGCCTGACTCATGTCTGGGAATCAGATTTCATTTGTCCTTGTCCACATTCCTGCTTCCTGTATCTGTTACGAGCTTCCATTATCTGCACTGAAGAGATTGTGTGGCCATCAGCATCCACATGCATGGAAATAGGCACAGCCTAGTGCTAAAACAGCTGTGTCAGACAATGTGCCCTCTTGCTCTCTGTGGGGTGAAGCCTCTCCTTTCCTGGAGCTTATGCCCCAGCTCTGGATTTGTTGTGATTCTTTTGGGAGGTTCACCTTAATGTGCTCATGAACTTGAATGGCTTTTTTCAAAGCTGATTGAGGGTTCATTACAGACATGTTGGCTCTCCAGTCCAGCAAGAAAGGATATGGAGCAAACAGTTTCAGTCTCAAACAACAGAACTTAAATCATCAGTAAAACAGGACTTTTGGATCAGTCCTCTCAAAGTTGGGGTAGAAAATGTGTAGTACTTTTGAAAAGAGGTTTTCTACAATAAACATCATCAAAGCCACCTGCTCCATGTTGCCTTGATGTAGTGTTTCAAGGAGTGCATTATTTTTTCCTGAGTAAATGTAATCTTTATGAAAGCTATTTCCTTCATGGTTTGTATTTCTGTGGAAAAGAACAGCTCTGTCTGTATCTTTTACCACAGTGCCTTACTGAAATGACTGTCACCAGAGAGACTGGTTTCCAGGATGAATGAAGGTCAGAGTTTGCCTGCATGAAGGTTATGGTGTTTGTGGAGAGAATCTGACCTTTGAGCCTGTGGGCTCCTGGGAAATACAGGCATCCCAGGTTATACATCTTTCAGTACAAGGGCTATGAAAAGTCTTCTGTCTACAAGACTAACTGAAAAACGTTCTTTTACTGTCTTTTTTTTTTTTTGTTTTCTCCTTGCAATGTCTTGGATCACCTTCCCCTGGGTGCTGGCACCAGAAGGATTCTCACAAATTTCTTGATGTCAGATGTTTGGGCTCTTCAATGAAAATCCCTTTCTGGCACACAAGTAGGAAAGTCATACATCCTGCATTATGCCAGCATGGATAATTACAGTAAAAGCCCTTTTGAGGGCTTGAGAAACCTGTCATTGAAAGCTCTGTCATATAACCATATCTAAAAAAAGGTATATTTTACAGTTGCCAAAATTTGGGGGTTTTTTGAAAGTATTTTTTAAGGATACTTCACATGTGTCTTAGTGCAGCAAAGCCAAAAAAGTGTGAATATATCTCTTAAAAATGTAGCAATGGGGACTGTAGTTTGCAGGGAAGAGCACAGGCTGAATATTGTGTTCAGTTTTGGGCCCCTCATTACAAGAAAGACATTGAGGTGCTGGAGCATGGCCAGACAAGGGCAATGAGGCTGGTGAAGGGTCCAGAGAGTGAGTTGTAAGAGAGGTGGCTGAGGGTGCTGGGGTTGTTTAGCCTGGAATAAAGGAGACAGGGGAGATCCTGTCACCATCTACAATGACCTCAAAGGAAGATGTAGTGGAGTGGGGTCCATCTCTTCTCCCAGGCATCTACTGACAGGATGAGGGGGAATGGCCTCAAATTGTGCCAGAGTTGTGTGTATTGGATATTAGGAAAAAGTACTTCACAGAAAGGATTGTTGAGCGTTGGAATAGACTGTCCAGGGAAGTGGAGGAATCACAATCTCTGGAAGTGTTCCAAGACATGTGGCTCTTGGGGATATGGTTCAGTGCTAAATACACTGGTTCTCAGTTAACAGTTGGATGTGGTGATAATGGAGGTCTTTTCCAGTGTTAACGATTCTATAATTATATGAACACATTGCTGGTATTTGAGTATATATCATACGGCTGTCTGCTGGGTGAAAGCGTAACTATTTGAAATAAAAAATTTGTGACAGATTGGAATGTGTATTTTTAAATTTAAAGTCACTATTCTTTTTTCAGTGCAGTTTCCTTTTAGGTGCTTCCCATTGTAGGGCACTGATCCACCATACATAAGGTCACTGTTCTTGTAGTCAGAGCTGAATATCTGTTATCAAAATACCGCTGAATACTTTTTTAAAAAGTGAGGGACTTGGGTGTTTATTTATTATCTTAGATCATTTAGATTCTTGAAATTGAGAAGTGATTTTGAGCTTTGTAACAGAAAAGCAACGTGGCTTATTTATTAAAGACTGTATTTGAAACATAAATGAAAGGAGGAAACTATTTTTTCCCCCATGTATCAAAAAGTGTCTTGCGGCAAGGCCACGTGGTGGCAGCAAAGGGCACAGTTTGAGAAGCTAAATCCCGTGAAAGTATACAGGGATCCTTGCTATCAAATTTTTTTCTGGGTTTTTCTGTGCCACAAGCAAATTCAGAGCCCTTTATTTATTGTCTCTTTCTTTAAAGGAATTACAGTTCTGGAACTGTCCTGGGACTGTCCCATATTTTTTGTTGTTTATATGTGACTTTTGTACCTGTGACATCCTGAGGTGTTCCAAGTCTGTACTTACACACCCTGAAGTTTTCCCAACTGTATTGCTTTAAGAGAATGTATCGCCAAAAGGAAATCAATCTTCTCCTTTGGGAGCCTGCGTCAATAAATAATGCTTTGATGTTTAACATTACAACACAGTGATGGGTTTTTCATATGACATCCAAAAATCGAAGTTGTGGCTGCTTGTCTCACAAATGTCAGCTGTCTTGTCTTGGATGAAGAGGTTTTCAGCTGTCCGAAGGATGTTCAGCTGCATCATTATTTAACTCTGTAAGGTGTTATTAAAATAGCAGACACAAAACCATTTTCTCTTTAGCTGCAAATTGTCACATTACTGTAGCAATAATACAATTTGTTGGGATTGTCTTCTTTGAGTGTTGCATATGTCAGGAGAGAGTTTGGTGTGAATTTATAACCTGTGCTGTCAAAAGGTTTTGGTTATTCTTATTAAGCACTGGGAGAGAGCACATCTTTTTTGGTGTAGATTTATCTTCTCTTACTGTTTATTTCTTTTGAAGAAAAAGTGTGAAATTTCAATACAGTTTACATTACTTGCAGAAATTCCTTAGGAATAAAAATACATCTTTAATTAATTTTAGTTAATTAAATTAGTGATTTATTGAATTTGGACCCAATTACAATCTGCAGCTGGCAAATGCCTGTAAAGAGGGCTTGCATTTTGTTTACCAAGCTATTTATAATGAAACAAGGAAACAGCTATTTATATATTTAAAAGCCACAATAATAGCTTTCTATTAAGTACTTTACCCTTATCCAAATTAGTTACTGCTCCTTTTCCTTTTCCCCCAAGATACAGATTATTGAGTCCCTGCAAATGTGTATTTATTCAAAGCTTTAAAAATACATGTTGTTCAGGATTCTGTGCTTTAGTTTGTTTGATTGCTCATTAGAGTCAGGGATTAGTCATCATTAGCATAATTTTAGAGCAAGATTTAGGGACAACAAAGACCTTGTTTACCTAACCATGGTTATTATTCTACAGAGCTGCGAGGCCCACAGTGGATCTATATTAGGCCTCCAGTGTGCTTTCATAGCTGTATCTACCTGGCCATATACTTTGTGGGCTTTATGTTGATGTATCCTCTGTGCATATTTGGTGTAGCTGTGTATTTATATACCATAGTCATGCTTAATATTTGGCAAAGGTTATAGTGTTACACTGTGAGCTTCAGAAAGTTCAAGTTTTGTGAACTGCTGGAGGGAAAGGTTCCAAATCTGTGAGGCTTCTATGCTGTTCTCAGACACTGATCCTTTGGGGCCATCATTCTTTCTCAAAATGTGGAAATCAGGAACTGCCTTAGCATGTTTATAGCTTCTAAACAGCATAATCTGTGACAGATTTGCATTATATAAAAGTATATAAGGCAGAAAGTTTATTATGGTTGTACAAATTATGGATGTAAAATCTTGCTCTAAGAATGCAGTCTGTAGGAGGCTTTCACGTTAGCCTTTTTACTGCAGCTTGTCCTCCCAGCTGGGATCCTAAGACACAGGTGTCTAGTGAGATCACAGCAGAAGGATAGACAACACACAATAGAAACCATATTTTCCAAGTACAAGTGATTGGAAAGTGTCTTGAGCCAGGATTAATACTTGAAAATCAAAGTAATTGAAAATTCCAAGCTAGTTCATGGCGTTTCAACCTTTATTGCTAAACTTACTCCCAGCAGGTCAAAAAGTACCTCTCCATGTGCTAAATCTGCCATATTGCTTCTGTCTTCTGTGAAGTGGACTTCATCAAACTTTTCCTTCTTCTAAGCCAGAAAATGGCAAAGAATAGAAAATGCTTAATTTAGGTGTAATTACAAGGTGATGATTTTGAAAACCCAGACCTCTTAACAACCAAGAAATTAGTTTCTGAAACCACACTCTCTGCAGAGAAAGGACAAAGAAGGTCTTGCACATCACAAAACAGTTGGCATAGAATCATCATAGATCCCAGGGAGGATGGTATCCCAAGGCACCAAAGAACTCTCTTATCCATAGAGCTATTCCAGAAGTGCCTGCTGGTTGTTGGTATCAAAGGCTGCCAAAACTCCCGTGGCATAATTTGCTCTCTCATAATGCAGGTCAGTCAGGGTGAGAGCAATGTTAATCACTTTGCTAGAATGACTGAAATTAATAGGAATTTGTGGAGAACACCAAACAATGAGGGAAAAAAATAAAAGGCAAATTATTTTCCTGTAAACTCTTTTAGATAGCTTACATGCAAAGGCCAAGCCACAGAATTCCAGTGACACATACCAGTTTTGGAAGGAGTTTTTTGTCAAGATACAGGCAGAAGACAGTTTGAGAGTTAAGTACTTGTCATGTGAGCTGACTGAATTAGTCTCAGGTTCTTGTAAGTGTTTAGGTAAGAATTACAGTTGTAGCAGTGTTGTAAAGCCCCCTTACTCCAAGAGCTTTCTTCCTATTGCCCAGAATTAATGGCTCTGGTTTCAAGAAGGTTGTCACTGATAAGAGATGCCAGAGGGAAGAACTGCAAGTGCTGAGCACAGCCAGACCTGTTAGCTATGAACAGCAAGTACAAAGGATGTTGGAGACTGCGGTGGGAGAAGCATGAGAGAGACAAAGACATATCCAGCAACAGAGGGGTCTTGCTCAAACCCAAGACAGAGGGACACATAGCTCTGTGTGGTTGTGTTCTAACTGTGTCCTGTGGTGTTGCCATGGTGAGACTGATGTGACTGTGGGAACGTCTTAGGGCTTTATAGACTCATTCCCCTTTCCTCCTTTCAAAGAAATATCCTTTCCAGTGCTAGGGCTAAATGACTAGCTAAATTGATCACAACACAATATTGTTAAACCTTGCAAAAGTTAATTGATGGTGCTATTATGTATTTTGTATGTGCTTTTTATTTTTTTTAAATATTATGCTTATTTAAAGTGAAAAAAGTACTCAATTTAAGGCACAGGTAATGGCTACATTACTTTTTTTAATTTCATACCCCTCTGTATTGAGTTGACGTGTAGGCATTGAGAGTGTTCTCCCTTAGCCACACTCTGACCTTGTTGCTGTGGCATTGTCCTGTAGGATTATGTGAAAATGCTCAGCTCCAGCAGTTTTCTTGACATTTCAGGAATGATAGCATTGCTGCTGTCTTTGTTTCTTGCTTTCTTTGCCCGTGACACACACGAGTCGAGTCCCCTGAAGATTGAAAAATGCTTTTCCCTAACCCAAATTATTGAGTTCCAAAGAGAAAAACAATCTGGGGAACAAGTTAGTGGGTTGCCCTTGGTAATATCTCTGTGTAGAAGGCTGGACTCCAAAGACACCTCCTGAGGCCTGTTAGGATATAGTCTTTTTGGAATGCTCTGAGTAAAGCATAGTTTCTTCTTGTATAGGATATCATGTCTTTAGGTCATCTCTCCTTGAACTAGAAAATCTGTAAAGCTGTAATATGCACTTCTAAGAGGTTTTCCCTTTGCCAGGGAAACCTAAGATTGAGGTTTATCTTCCGAGAGGACCTACTGCCAATTTCCATTAGCTGAGGAGCGGGTCCATTACTGTCTTGTTTGCTTTTGGCTTACGGGAGGACATTGAGATAAAAACTGTTTTAAAAATAGAAATTTAATAACGAAAATTTCCATAAAATCAGTTTTTTAAGAAGGAAAGGCTTCGTGACACTTTTTATCCTTCTTCATTTTGGCTGAAAACCCTGAAGTCACCAAGTACCTGGAATAGAAAAATCTGTAGCCCAGCTGCCACCCTAGTGAGACATTTGCTTGCTCTAGGTACTGCTGCTGTATTCTCTTTTTTTTTTTGTCACTAGAACAGCAGTGGGGAGAGGAGCCCACCTGTCCCCAGCATGCCTGCCAGCAGCGACAGGGGTGGTGGCAGCAGATGCGGAGGCAGCCTGCTTACCAACCCTGTTAGGCTGATGGAGGGGAGGCTGCAGTTGTGGTGGAGGCTGCTGAACACGAAAGACATGGCAGGGAAGAGAAAGAATTGGAAAGTGCAGGGAGAAATTTTTGGTCTCCCCTGGCAGCAGCGGCAGCAGCTGATGGGATTCAGACAAATTTGGCCCACCTTGTGTTCTCAGCTCCCAGGGGGTAACACAGGGTGGTGGTCTCTGCCCTTCTGACAGTCCTGGGTACATCAGCTGCTTTGTGTTTGGAGGTGGCTGCCTGTGTGAATTAAATTGAGCATTTGAAGTCATTCTTGCTGGATTATGGCCCTAATGCTGGTAGTTAACCTGCTCTTGCTGGAGAGGGCAATTTGAAGTCTCTTTCTTCACTGTTTAGTAGTGTAAGGGATAACGGAGGAAAATAGGAAACCAGGTTTGCTTTCCGAGAATATATGACTTGGGTTTATTTAAAACATTTAAGATTGCAGTCCCTCACAAAAGTACATGCATTCATATGACACATTTTATTGTCATCTGGAAAAATCACTGCACAGACATTTTTATAGAAATGTCTGAATTTTGCAAGTGATAATGCCTGGCTCCCTATTGCTTTATCTGATGGTGTAACCATCAGTCACCCTAAAAACACAACTGTAGCAAAAATAAGTAGTCAATTAAAAAAAAAATTACCTGCATTTTTCAGCAATTGACTGTTTTCTACGTCTTCTTAAAGAGAATCTCTAAGTGTGATGTAAATTAGATAATGCTTTAGTGATTAACCTGCAGAGTTAATGCAATTTTTTAGAAAACAGGATATGACTTGTAGGTGACATCTCTTCATTAATATGTTCATACCTCTGCGAATCAGAAGACTAAGAAATGTGCTTGTACATATGAAGTTAGAGATGTTTGATGCCAATTAAAAATCAACTATGTTTTTCCAAACTAGAAAATATGTGTTTTCTTAATGAAAGTCTTAAGGGTTTTTTTTTCACCAAGGCTTATGAGTTCTAACATTTTGGTTATAAAATGGAAGCTACAAACAATTTTTGAGTTTCTAAAAAACCCTTAGCTATATTCAAGTGAGAGAAAAAGGTTAAAACTATCCAGGTGTTTTAATCTCCATGAATGACATGGACAGATTGGAAATAGTTACCAGATAGTAAAGGGCAGAAATTAATGTGGTAGAGCAATATTGCATCTCATTCCTGCTACTTGCATTATTTTATCTGATACTTACCAAAGTTAAACTAAAATGAAGCTAGCAGTATTTTCACTATGGAAGTGGACTTGAATCCTTAACCTTCTCTTAGCAATACTCATACTATGTAGAAACCTTCATACTAGGCCTCCAACAGGAAAAAAACCAGTAAATTTGTGGAGGGAGGAGAAATTTTCAAGATTTGATAAAAGAAAATTTCATTACAAAAGTACTCAGGACCCTAAAGGTCTTCTTGCTTTATTTATTTTTTTTTTCCAGTTGATTACTCATATTGCTGTTTTTTTCTGTCTGTGAGTCTTTGTGCCAAGTCTTGAGTTCTTTAGTCAGAATACCCACTAGATGAACCAGGATTTTTTGCTTGCTAGTAGCTGCAGCCCTTTACTTTCTTTTGCATGTTAACAAGAAATAGTGTCTTAGCACGTCTTCAGTGTTTTTCACAGCATTACACATTTTAAGCATTTCCCTACTACACTTATCTATAGGTTGTGAAGTAAATGTTTTTATTTGCTGTGCAGTAACAGTGTATAAAGTTTTGAGCCAGGAATCACTCTCATTCTCATTCTTTTTTTTTTTTGTGTGTGTTTGTTTGTGTGCCAGAACTCCTTATTCTGTAGTTTCAGCACCCAAAGGCACTTCACATTCAAATAAGTAGCCAGAGTACCAGTTACAGCAAATTAAAGCATATATTTTCAACAAAATATTGAACACTTGCTGTAAAAAAAGTTAACAAAGAGTCTAAAATTCAAGAATTCAAAAATCATTTTGAATAATGTACGGATAACTACTTATGGTGTTACCAGATGACAGCAAAAGTTGCTAAATTAAAGAGCTTTTTTATAACTAATTAGCCAAAAGATTCCTCCATATTATCATTCTTCAATTAAATTTAGTGTTAAAGCTTTAAAATGAGCATGAAAGTTTCAGTGTTATTTAGACAAAATGCAGTTACGCCCATTCTTGTCCATTCTGCTGGAATATTCTGTGAAAGAAGGAATGGACAGTATATTTTAGTATGTAAATGTTTTTTTGTGAATTGGTACCTGTATATATACACACATATATGTAGATTCAGAGGAATTGTGATAGATTTCTGTTTCTGAAAAACATGAAAAGATACTATTTTAATTCTATAAGCATGTAGATTTCCTTAAATGCATTACTGGCTGTGGTTATTTAAAGGTTTTTTTCTCCTTTTTTAAAGTATGTAAAAATTTTAATGCAATTCAACATTTTAGGAAGAAAGAACTTAAAAATAGCTGAGTGGAAGAATTCCGAATTTGCATGCTGAAATGGTATTCAAATAGGCATGCCAAAAAGTTAATGTAATTTAGGATACAAACATTATCCAATCCAAAATTCTCCATGGAAAGATTTCTTACAGAAAATCTCTAAGTATAGGTTAGAAATGTTTTGCCACTTACCAATGCTCACCAAGGAAAGCGTAGGTTAGGAATTTATTTTTAGACATTTTTACTGGAGGAGAATCAGCATGAATGTGATGGAGAGCACTGCTGGTTGTAAAAATTCTAATGAAACGTTGAAAATGACACGGTTAGAACCTATCTAAATGGAATCAACCTGTAAAATGTATTGTGGCAAAATGGCTTTCGATGACACAGGCTCTGAAGAGTAGAGTCGAGATGCACAATAGGTTCTGCTTCTTTCAGGTGACCCATTGTAAGACCTCAACTCTATCTAACACATAATGGTAACTGAGAACGTAAATTGGTGCTAGGTAACAGCAGCATTTGACACATACAATTAGTCCTGCAGAGATGAACAAATGACAATAGACTCAAAAGAATTGTTTTTCTAGCCTTAAAATGCTTGTGAGGCTAAGAAAGGGAATGTTCCTTTAGTACTCTGCTGTAGCAGGAGGATGACACCTTGCTCTACATGAAGTACAATGAGGGAACTTGCAGCGGGTTTTTGTCCTTGTCCTAGAGGAGTGAAGGCTGGTCCTGTGTGCTCTTCCTGGGCCTCCCTGGATGGCAACTCCACCCCGAACAGTGTGACAGCAGAGGGAGAAACCTGCAGTTGTGACTGTGACACCAGCTGTGTCTTACCTGCCTGTGCTGTGCTTCCTGGGCTTATACTGAGGCTTGCAAGACTGGCTTGGGACTAAACAAAAACAGCATCAACAGAAAAGAAACTCCAGATTAGAGACTTCAGAAACATTTCACAAAAGCCTGAAATTTCCCAGGGCTGAAAATATTCTTCTTAACCTCTGATCATATGTAGCATCATGTAGCACTTGGGGTTGCAAAGATACCTTCTAGCCTTTTCAGAAGGGTTTTCTCACAACATTTCTCACAACTGTTGTGTTTCTCACAACATCTCACAACTAGAAGCATTCCATGCTAAAACAATTTCCATATATGCATACAAAAAGGTGAATGGAATTAGGATAGGAAAAATAAAGGAAAAAAAACCCCTGCCAGTAAGGTGACACCAAAATTCTATAAGCTGAAGCATAATATCATCACAAGCCATCCACCTATGATCAATTCTTGTGACTCAGAAACACTGATCTTTTTAGATATTTCGGTTTTGGACTTTTCCAAATAAGAACTGTCTACCTTCTCAAGGAACTGTAGAGTAAATGATCAGTTCTCATATTGGCAGGGTTGAGGAAAATCTTGTTTTAAATCTATTGCTGAAAGCATCCTGTGTCCAGGAGACAGGGCTTAACCCAGGGTATTTCCACACAGTGGATGTCAAAATCCAGGTTCTCCTTGTTTTGCTTTGCGTTATGTTGCAGCTCCATAAGTGCAGCATAAGCATTAAATAAGCAGAGTGCACACAGTGTCAGAGATATGCCTTGAATTCTATAACTCTGAACATTGCAAAGAGTTTAATGTTCTCATCTGGTGATACTAGTTTCAGCTGCGTTTCATTTAAAATGAGAACAGAGTGAAAATGGCTGTTGAAAAACATAATTTACCACAAAGTTATTCTCAGGATTTATACATTAAAATTACAGTAGGCTGGGATAGAGTATTTGAAATGTTCTTAGGACATCTCTGGTTAACTTAAGGGTTTTTTTAATTTCACCCCTTCTTCTCACCTCTCCTGGAAAAAGAAAGCCGAGGAAGGAACTTTGCTGTGTCCAAAGAACAGGTCAGACTTCAGGATTACAGAGAGAATGGGAGCACACTGCTGAAGATGATTCATTGCAAAATAGTTTAAATAGATCCTTATTTTGTGAAGGTCTGCAATTTCCTAGGTTTTTTTTTGTAATAAAAGTGACTGTGGTTAAGAAATTCCTCTATGTAAATCATCTTGTCCATTGAAAGTTAAGAAAGAACCTGAGTGCATCTTGTTACAGAGAATAAAGTTGTGGAGGAGTATTTCAGACACTGAGTATATCAGGTTTTAGTTGAATCAGGTTTTAGTATGATTTAAGAGGTCTGGAGTGGGCAAAGTCTAGTCTCAAGAGAAGGAAGAAGGAAGAGAATATCGGTGTCCCATCAGAGAGTGTTTCTGGAAGACACAGCCTTTGAAAAGTGACCCAGTTCCCTATACCAGCTGGATTACAAAAACAACATTATAAACTGCCTCTTATCTGTTTGTGAATGACTGGTGTCATCTGAGAAGGAAGCCTGGCCTTCATTGTTTTCTCCAACCCACCTTTCTAACCACCCTTATAAGCTGGGCTTTTATCTAGCCCACCTTTCCAGCTGTGCTGCTCTTTACTGCTGCTTCAAATTCAAAAGAAACAGTGTGAATTGCACACAGAAGTAAAAAGCAGTGAAAGGTAGAAACCCATTATTTCTGTTGAGGGTTTTTGGGTCCCAATGATAATTTCGAATCAGTTTATATTTTCTTCAGACTGGTTTCCTGATCTGTACTTTTCAGGCTGGGAGATTCAATAAGAAAAATATATTTTGTTCATTGGATGTTAGAGAAAGGCTTTTTTGGGAGTGGGGTGGGTAGGTCGTCATGATAAGAAAAACTGAGTAGATAGAGCACAGTTGGCAATACCTATACCTCTCTAGCTGGTGGTGCATGCAGAGATTTGATTCCATGAAAACTACACTGAAATTGTAAAATAAGAATTAAGACAACTAGAGGGCACTGTGGCTAAACATTTGTGATCTGCTATTTAACAAGACCTGATTAATTTGCCAGACTAAACTGTAATTTGAAATTAACAATACCTTTAAAGTTACCCCTCATGTCTTTTGTCATCTGTAGAATGGATCAAAATTACTGTAAAAATGCTGTTTCTGTCTTTAATGAGCTTTTGAATGAAGAGACAAAAATACACAGAACTGAGTGTTATTTAAGTCCCACAAAAGAATATGTTGACTATGAACTATATGGTTATTTACAGTACCATCTGCGTATTTTCAGATGCTTCTATCTGTTACTCACATTTGTCTAACTGATAAATAATTTTTAAGGAAGTTGGTATCTGTATGTTATACTAAAATCTTTATGTATGTAAATACATAAAGTGACAGATGTGACACAAAATACAAGTGACAGATGAGATATTGCTGTATATGTCCAAAGTTGTTCCCTGAGGAGGAATTCAGTGTAATACATAAAATACTGCTTTTTGAGTTTGTTTGGTCATTAGTCTGAATGTTTAGGAAACTAAGTAAAACAGTAATAATTTTCTGTAACCTGCTCAGTTCTTTCACACAGAACTAGCAATATTTCAGCTGTGAGATGTATCTCTTGGAAATCTTAACAAAGAAAGGTCCCAGACTTTGCTTTACTAAGAATGGGAACTTCTAAATACACAAGGCTGGATTTAAAGTCAGGTTTTGTTGTATTGATTTCCTTGAGGAATGCCTTAGCTCTCCTGTGACCTCATTTAAACCAGTAGAACAACCTACTGTGAATTGGTTCTCATGTGACCAAGCCTGTCCATAGCTAAACTGCTATGAATTAATCATTCAGGTGCCAGATAATCCACTCTAAATCACAAGGTAATCTCTGCTGCATAAGTGATACATGCACAGCTGATGGAGAAAATATGTAATTGTACAAAACGTGTTTTTAAATGTATACAGGAAAGTGTATTGAGATACCTAAGGCTGTGATGAAATTTAAAATTAGTGATTCAGAGCACTAGCATTAGTTTTCTGAATCAAAACGTTGAAAATCAAAGGATGTATATAACACTGTTTTTCACAATTCCAGAGTTCTTGGCTTAATACTTCATCAGGATGCAAAATGGCCGTGTACAAGCTTCATTAATGCAAAGTTTACATCTGACATGTCTGAATGTTTTTATCTACATAAATCACATACCAGTTAACTACTGTTGTTTAATTGCACCATCTATTTGATGGAATCATTTATTAATCCCACCTAATTGGGTGTGTGCTGGTAACTGTTATCAATTGTGCAGTTCAGCTGGGATTAGTGTCATGCTGGGTGTTGCAGCTGCACCATGACTCAACTCCCCTCTTTTGTCTCTGTTTTATTCAGGGAGATGAGAGTATAGGTAACAGCTGAGCCAGTTATTGGTCTTGGGTTTATTGGTGACTTGAATGCATACTCAAGGCAAAGATAAAGTGATTTCTGTCCTTAGGGAGTAAGTTTTTTCCTTTTAGGGCTGCTTATGGTTGAGCCTATTCCTGATTTTTTGACTTGTTTTTCCCAGTGTCATTGAAAAATGTGTGTCTGCACCTTTACAGCAGCACTAAGTATATCCTGTAGAACATCTAAATTTCCAGTAGGCTTGCAAACATTAAATATCGGTATTGAATTTCTGTCACCCTACCAACAGTTATTCTACTTCTCTGACTATTGCAGAAAGTATACTTTAAAAATGTTAATTGGAACCCACTGTTCTGATTTAAACAAATGGTTGCACTAAGTGTATTAAATTCATGATTTGTAAGGTTTTATACCATCTTAACCTTCAGTAGTTTTAATTGAAGCTGTCTGATTTTTATCAGTTTGGTTGTTCTTTACTTTCAATGAGAAAACTGTATAATAAACCACGAAAAAGAATTGAACGTTTGTTGAGGTAGGTATGAAAAAATCAGATTGACTGCTCAAATCCTTAGATTACAGGGAAATTGCCCTGATAATTGATGAGAGGATAATTGATTCCTCTCATTAAAATCCACAGTCTTCAGGTAAAAGTAAACTTTCCATATTTATGCTTTGTTAATTCTAAGCTATGTTTGAGGCAATTTAACATACAATGGATTGATTTTCTCTCTTATATCTTCTTTTGTCTGACAGGAAACTTGTTTGGCTCCCCTCTGTCTTGTGGTATAAAGATCAAAACAAGAGTAACTCAGGAATTCAGTACAGTGCATGTTTTAAATAAAAGTCCTCCTAGCAGTTCATTCTGCAAAACACATATTTCATAAGTGTAGTTTTGTATAATCCCAGAAGTCCAAAAGAATTGGTTTTCCTTTATTATTTAGGCAAATTAGTGTGAACCAGCAGAGTTATTTCTCTGTAGATATTTTTTGCGACTACCTAAACCGTGATTTCATGTACGTGTAATGAAACTTGGAAATTGCTTTTGTTCTGATTATTTCATAATCTTTTTATTCATAATCTTTTAACCCAGCAAGCAGTTTTCATCCCTGTAATAATTCTGTGTCATTACTGACAATGGACTTTACATTTAGGTATTATAAGACTAAATGTGGAGAAATACTTTCTCTTGCACCTGTTCTTTCCTTGTTTGTGCATCGTAGTCAAATAGATCGGAATACCTTTCAAATACCTTGAAAGGCAGGATGGATCCAAGTCTGATTTATACTGCTAAAAGTCTTTCCCAGGTAAATGAGGAGACACAGAGATTGATTGTCAGGGCGTATTTTTAATAATAAAATTTTAGACGAGAATAGTGTGTATCCAATTTCCTGTCTTGTGTGTGGGTGGCATTTATGTGGGTATGATACTGCAGCCATCAATTCCAGTGAAAGTCTCCCCTTCACCCACTCCTAGGAAGAAGCTTGCTTCTCAGTCCACTGAACTTTGTCTGGGAAATGTTATTTGCCCCTTATCCAGTCCAACTTCCTGTATATTGATGGCTATTAGATATCACCTTGTTGTGAATATTAATGAGCTTGGCAGGGCTCAAATATCCTCTGCCAGAGACACCTGTCCTCTGTTGGTAACACACACTAGGACTGAAAGATACACTGAAAGAGGAGGTGTTTGGGGCACCTGGCACCCTCAATGTTTCAGTTGCTTCCATGAGTGCTCATCAAACAGTTGGTGAATAGTGAGATACACCTTGCACTGCTCAACCTCATTCTTTTCCTTTGTGTTTTTTTTTTTTTTTTTTAATGGCTAGAAGGACTTCTAGTTTAAACCTCTACTGATGTCTGTAACAAAAGTGCCTGTGTTTTGAAGGAGAGTGAGTGTCAGCTATGTACTGCTCTGTGCATTGCACAGCATGAGCTGCTCCTGGAGCTACAGTAAAGAGTTGGAAGATAGGAGAATAATGAAACTTGTAGGCTCCACAGGTGGGTGCCTTGGAGGCAGAGCACAGTAGTTGGCTTCCTGTGACTTGCTTTAATATATGATAAACAATAATTGAAACTAGTCCAAGTCAAATGCCCTCAGTGCTCAGCTGCTGACTGTATTGCAAGAGCATGGGAAGGAGATAGCAACAAGATTTGTGTAGGAGGGGACAAAGCTCAGGGAGGATGTTTGAGTCCCCTATACTGGCATTCCCCATGCCAGTAAAGAAATTTAGAGGTAGAAGTCAATTTTGGATTTAACATATTCCTGTTTGAAAAGAGTTTTTTCACACAGAATTGTGTTTCCTACATCCGTGAGTTTCTCGCAGTGTTTACTAAGGCCTTTTGAAGCTGTTCACAGTTATGGGAGATTATCTTGTTCCCATCTGCAGGCATTTGATGTTCAATAGGAGCTGTTTCTTTGTTTTGCTATTTTTCCCCCTTGGTTTACTGTATAAATTTATTTTTTTGTGATTGCTGCATTATAATGCCTAAAAGTGGCCTAAACTACTAAACTCATTGAAAATCCAGTATCCTGACAGGTTCCGGATAGTTCTAAAATGAAAATATATTATTTGGGAGTGTCTTAAAGGGATCTGTGTTGATGTTTGCATTGCTTGGTGTCTGGAGAAGTGTACTGGAAAGGAGCAGAATGGCAAAGGTTTTGATGGTCCCAAGATAATCAGTGTGGCAAAAATGAAAGCTCACTGCAGAGATACAGAAGGATTTCACGATATTGAGTTAGTAGATGACACAGGTGACAAGCTATTCCCTCTTAGAGCTAACACAGGTAGTTGTATAAAAACTGTTTGTGCAAAAGTGAGCAGAGCGAAAGGAAGTGAATGTAAAGAATTACTAGAAAAAGCATAGAGCTAGGAATTGCATTTAGAACGAATCAGAAATTATTGGGCAACTCCTTATACCACAAATGCTCCTGCATCTTGAATAATATACTTCATTCTGCTCCCCCTTCAGAAAATAGTACAAAGAGCTGAAGAATGCATAAAAAAGTGCAGCAAGGAGAGTCAAAGGAACACCTTCTATATTACTAGCTGTGAAGCTGACTAAAGTCTATGAAAAGGTCTATAAATTTGTGGATGGCACAGAGAGAATTAACTAATTAGACTGTTTATCCTGCTATAAAATATAGACTATTTCAAATGATATCAAAAACATGCTGTGGAATTCATTGCCACAGAAAAATGCAGGTATCTGTGTAGATGCAAAAGCAATTAATAAACTCATTGAACAAGAATAAGCTAGAGTTTTAACCACAATGTTATCACCTTGGTCAGAGAAAGCCCTTGAAAGTCCTCCCATCTGGGAGTCTGTAATGGGGAGGTATCACCTATAAGGTTTCTGTGTTCTAATACTTTCCCTGGTCATCTTACAGAGGTGAAATATTTGGACAGACAGGTGTTAGGCACCATTACTGTTATATCCTACAGCTTTGGTTGTGTGTGTCTCTCAAATGTTTGATCATAATAAAAGAGACATTTTAAAAAATGTCACATTCACATTAAGCTGTGTAAAAAGCACACTGAAGAATGTTAAGGTCACATGTTCAACGAGCCCTTTCTACCAATCTCTGAACACATAATTGATGTTTTTTGAGGTTTCTTCTAAGTAATCTCATGAAGCATAGATATTGTTTTCCAGATACCATCATGAAAGATCTCATGAAAAATCTCATGAAGAAATCTCATGAAAGATAGAAATTATCTTCCAGATACCATAAGGAGCGATGACCTCAAAAACCTGGAAATGCTTTGGCACTGAAAGGAAATTTAGCAAGAAAGTGAGGAAAGAAGTGTATATAGATCTACAAATAGGAAGATTGGTTAAAAATGCTGGCCTGTGTTTATTTACCTGTCTGAGATTCTGGTTGTGTGTCTAATTGTATTTGGGATTCTGTTTCTGTGCTATTCTCTTTGGAATAATAGCTTTTGATTCAGTATATATTATTTAAGAGTTGCAGCAAGTAAAGGGCCAGTGTATCAAACTTAACTAAATATCCATCAGAGATGGAATGAATATTTTGTCATTCTCACAATGCTGCTAAACACATAAGAAGGATCATATGCAAAATGTAACAAAGCTGCAAAAGAGTGAGAAAACTCAAAGGTTGATGAATGCTTCATAAAGATAGTTCAGTTTTCTCAGCAAACTTATGAGTTGACTTCTGTCAGACTGTTTACTATTGTTTTAGTATAAAATCTTGTTCTTTCCTTTAAAAGACACTGCTACTGAAAGAAACATGCAAAACATATACATAAGAAGGTGGAAACAGAAAAGTGTTGTGAAGTTGTTTTTTTTTTGTGGTGCAGCAGAGATAACACTGTACATTTCTTGGGGTACACTGTGTATTCTGGGTCTGTCCAAATCCTCCTGTTAACAAATCTGTGCTAAAGACAAGGTTCTAGTTTTATTCAATCTGTCTTCAGTTCATTCATTCACTCATACAGCACCTAACAGACACTGGACTGAATATTTTCAATCAAACATTTTCTTGACAGTTGTAAATTATTAGCTAAATAAGCCATCAGTACCCTGACCCTAAGGAGGGACATCATGTTATAAATATGAAAAGCAGGAAACATTTTGACAGTATAAGTCAGCTTCTCTCAGTTTCTCTGACACCCACACTTACACATGCACACGTGTCGTGGAACACATTAAATATTCAAATCCTTAAATTAGTTACATTTACAATTTTTATTCTGTTTATCTCCACGAGTGTACACATATTATGGTTCTGTTTTTCCAAATCCTGTAGGTAACACATTTTTGTTGCGCGTCATTAGTATAATTTTGGTTTTGTTGTCATACTTCTAAATGACAGTGAAGTGTCTGCAGTATGCATAAAGCAGCGTCTTGCAATAGACTGCAGGCCCCATGTGTGAGATGAAGATAAATACATTTAAAGTTGCAGCAGTATAGCCTGAAAAATAGTCATCAATAATCTGATTGTGATGTGTGCATGTACTACTTTTTGACATGCCTGTAAATGTTGATGTAAATCTTTTATGAAGACTGGTGACAGTATTATGACCTCCAGTTAGCAGCCCTACCTGTTACTTAACTAAATGATATTAGTTCACAGAAAGAATATCAGCAGTTCTGCTCCTACTGGAGAACATATAGAAAACTTGAGGTCTTGAAAAGCAGTATTTCAATATTGCTAGTAATGAGTACTTGTGTTTTCAGAAACACGTGCCTGAGTCCCAAGGATTACCCGAGCAGGATTAGGATGCAGGACAGTAAATTAAATTTTAGCTACACTTGTATAGTATTAACACAGAAGATTAGTAAAACATTACGGAAGTGCAGATGAAATTAAGGTGTCCTTGGTTTTTGTTCACTTATACGAAAATGTCAGCTTTTTGACTGATACTATTCTTTAAAAAATTGCAGATTTATGAATGTAGGTGCGTGGGAGGCATCTCTCTTTGCCATCATAAATTCTACCATTTTACATCACATGTAATTCATAGACTTATGGAGTCAGGACATTTCCAAGATTGATGATTTTAGTAGTAAAACATTGCTACCTTTATTCTATTTTGGTATTTAACTTAATCTTTCCATCACTTAATGATGTTACTTGCCTTTTTTGGCTAGATTAAAGAGCTCTCTACTATCAATAATCTCCCATGTAAGTACTTGTATAGTGTAATCAAGTCCTCTCTTAATCTTTGCTTTGATCAGATAGACACAAATTCTTAAGTTTGTCATTGTAAGGCAGGATTTATAGCCCTCTGATTATCTAGTAGTTCTACTATACATATATTTTTTTCTTTTTTTGCTGGTGTTTTCCTTCAGAGCATCAGAACCCAAAACAGCACTCTGAAAATACACATGCTGTCCAGAAATGCTTCCATACCATAATTGAAGTCTTGATAGGTATTACTCTGCTTATATTCCCAGGGATGTTGTTATCCATTGGCTGTAATACTGCATTGGGACCTTGTGTTTTGTTAGCAGTAATGATGCTCACAGTTGTTTTCGCAGATGATCCCTGTCTTGTTTTACAGATTAGGATTCTTTTATTCAATATTAAAATGTTATTTGAATGAACACAGTGTAAAGTGTAATGAATAAACACATCTGTAAATGATACAGATGACATAATTGCACCTCTGCTTTTCAGTACAGCTCTGTGTCATCTGCAATTTTTTGACAATAAACTTGTAGCGTTTCCAGGTCAATGACAGCTGATCTTGTAGGACTCCAGATCAAAATGTACACGACTGCATCTTATAATGCACAATAATTCACTGCACATTCTTTTAGATATCACTTGTGAAAAATTGGTTGGGTTTTGCATTCAGATGTGATCAGTTTAAAGGGTTGTATTCTGTTGCTGCCACACATGATGTATGTTTTTGCTAGATGGCTGCTGGTTGGTGGGGCTCTTGAATCAGAATTTTTGAGATGACTCACCTGCATGAGTATGTTGAGAATACTTACCTACTTGAAGTCTATCATATGCTGAAATGGTCCTTTTCAGGTTGTTAGTGATAACCAGTAGAGTAAAATAGTGATGACTAAAAAGTCATTGGAAACCTTTTCAAAATATGGATGGTGTTTTGTTTTGGGTTTTTTCTGTTAAAAATTTTACTCAGCTGTTTATACATATAGTACCTTTTTGAAGTTAATCAAATCCATAGGTAGTATTGTTGAGAAAGGTGATGTTTTGGCTCCTTGAGGGCTCACCTCTCCTGTTGCTGAAATCAGTGGAGCTAAATAAACTTTTATCAGCTAAGGATCTGGCTCAGCTTCTGTAATAAATTTTCCATTCACTGAGTGAGCTGACAATCAGATGTTTTGAAGTCAATCTTTTGAGAGAAAAAAAATGTTACTCTGGAGATATCTGTCTCTTCTTTATCCTTCTCCCTCCCACTATCTCCAAAAATACTCCACTTGTTCTCCCAGAGCGGGTGAAGTTTCAGGGAACATGAGGAGGAAAACAGAGCTGTCCTTTCCAAGGCGCCACACTGATGAAGATACCCTTTTCCTGAGTGATGTACTCCACTTCTCTAGGCTTTCTTCTCTCAGACTGTTCTTTCAAACTTAGATGCCCTTATTGCAAAAGAATGTTTTCTTCCCTGAAAAATCATTAAACTTGTTTTCAGACGTGTATTTTTAGCAGTTTGGAGATGCGTGGCAGCCTGTGGTTGTGGATGAAGTTCTGCATGATGTCAGGCCCAACTCACAATGACAATTAATTGATTTGACTGATACTGTGGTACAGGAAAAACTATATTGGGATTTTTGTTTTCCTTTCAGTGGAATACCAGTGACTGCTAAAGACTGCAGGCATGAAATACTTGTCTTATAAGAGTGTTTTCTCCTTGCTACCATCTGTGAATATTTGAAGCTTTAAACATTTGTCTCATGCATTTCTGTGTGGGAGGTGTGATACTTTCAGTTTAATAAATGAGTCTTAGCTTGTTTACAATATATCAGAATTGACTATAATTTGGACAGTGTGCATCTGTTCTGGAAAATGTCTAGTGTACTTACTTCATAATGGAGTGTGATTATGTTTAATTTGATTTCTTCTGCACAATGAAGCATAATTAATATTTAATTTGTAATCCTTCGGTAATACAGTATGAGGCTGCTGTCAATTAATTGGAAGCAATTAATTCATTAGCAAGAAATGATAGTATCACAGGAACAATGAGCATACATAGCTGGGCAGTGAAAATATCTGTGGGAGACCAACAAGTGTAGTTCAAGTCTCCAGGTCACAGATTTTCTTCAGTAGTAGGCAATTAGCTACAAAGAGATGTGCCCGTACTGGTTTTAAAATCTGTTTTTGTGTTAGCTCCTCCTTGGAGTCCAACTTCATTTGTGTGTGAGTTGTCATTTCTGCTGGAAATTTCCTTCAGACTGCTGAGCATTTGGTTTGATTTGGCCACTGCCCTGCCTTTCAGGAGACAAGTACTTGAGGGAAGGTTCAGGGAAGGAGAAGAGACAGGCACACTGCTGAGGGTTGCTTGATATCTTGGTTAATTCAATAGACCTTTCTTTATTTCTGGCTAGAGGTGAGCTTTCCCGCCTTAAAAATGAGGAAGGAGTAGTGCCTGAGAAACAGAGCCCTCTACCCCCACCTCCTAACTGTCAGGCAAGAAATTTGAATGGAGTATCCAGGTTACACAGCTGCAGCCAGACCACACAAGGTACCAATTCTTCAGACAGATCGATTTGCTCATCACCTGAAGAGATTAAGGGATTTAAAATTTAAAATTATGTACTCAAATAATTAAAGGACTTCATATGACTCACGTGGGGCATTAAATCTAGCTGAATTCTTAAATATAGACATGATAGACTCTTTCCTGTGGTCTGACTTCTCTTCTGAGACCACCTCAGGGCCACCAGTTTGATTCTCTTCTCCTTGTCAATATTGCAGCAAAAAAGAAATACCTAATATTATCTATAGGTGTTTCACATGAATAGCCTAATTTATTGGTGTGCTCTGGCTGTGTTATTTTCACAGGACCACTTCAATTGGCACAGAGCTGTGATTGGCTTGTTCCTTACTGCTACTTATTTGATGGAGGCTTTCTTTCTGCTTCCCCGCATCTGTTTGCCTCTTCCAGAAGCCCAGATCTTAGGCTGGTCCTGCTGTGCTTATGGACTCAACATTGCCTGGGTGGGATCTACCATTCCTGAAGAACTGGCCCTTATTGTGACATCCACTGTGAAAACTTACTTCCTGATGTAGTCTATATTTTGTGACCTTGAGTATCAAAACCTTTTTCAGTTGAGAACCTATATCTATTCCAAAATAGTTCTGCCCAGTTTGTCTTGTCAGGTCAAAATTTGTCCTTGCTTGGAAAAGGAGAAGTCATGGAATATAACCTCTTTTGCAGTTGGATAAAGTCAAAGTGACAAGAACAGGCTCTGTGCTAAGCTAGGACTAACTGCTAGCTTTCTCAACAGGATGAGAATAAACACAGACTCATCTTGCTTCCAGCTAGTCAGGAGGGACCTGTGCAGCCTATATCTGTGTTAGCAAGTTGCGTAGCAAAATAGGATTGGATCTGTAAAGAAAGAAAAAAGAGATGTTGAGGACCAAGCATCCTCAACACACGTGATTTGGGGGGTGTGCTGGGCTTCAGCCTGGTTCTAGTCTGGTACTGGAGCACCAGTGACCCTACAGGAGCAGAGAAGGTGGGAGCCGAGTAGAAATCTGGGACCTCAGTAGTGGTCAGCCTTCCCTTTCAGTTTCAGTCTTTTCCAGTCACTTCCTATGTTCCTTACCACTGGGAGGCAGCTGATCCAAAACAGCACCATTGCGCACAGCAGCCTTGCAAATGGTTTGTGTTGTGAACAAATAGATGTTTTATAGAGAGATGTCAAACAGCATCTGATCACATACAGTGAAAGCTCCAGTTTTGCTCTGTCTCAGGATAAGTAAGGCATCTCATAGCTTCCAGGACATTAAGCTTGGTTGTAATAATTTCCTTCTTTGCTGTTTCTCTGAAGTTCTGTGAATCACTAAAACAAGACATCTAAAAACCATCTAAGAACCATCTAAAAACTCTCTAAATGCAATACTGCAGAGAAGAATATGGGCTAAACTAAGATAACTGAATTTTGATTCCTGTCTACTTACAGTGTTTATTTTTTGTCAAAGTATCTTTTTTTAAATAGATGAACCAAGTTGTGATTTCCTGTTGATATTGTCTGCCAAAGACCGTGACAGCCTCAGAGGAACTGTGTTGTTCTGCCGTTCTTTTGGGGAGAAAAAGTTCTTTAGTTATTGGCATAATTTGCTATGGTTAAAATACGCACAGCGGTACCACAAAATGTTAAAAAAATGTTCTGAAACTGTCTGCACTTCAAGCAAACAGTGGTTAGTTGCTCTGTGGAATTTTCCAAAGTATCCTTGGGTGAAAATCTGTTGTACCAGGATGAAGATTAAGACATTAATAAATTATTTGTCAGTGTTGTTGCCAGCATATACATAAATAAAGCACTTGTTCCTGCATGTTTGTTTTCACTGGGACCCAGAAACAGTAAAAATGTTCTGTGGTGATGCTGTTATTTTATAGCTTTCAGACCTATATTCTGGACCTGTATCGTCGTACTTAACACTACTTTAGCCCATACTACTTGTAATAGTATGGGTTTTCTTACATGAGTTTAGAATTCCACTTTTTTCAAACTACCTGCATTTTTTGCTTACATTTGGCACTCTTGAAAATACTTACTTATTTTAAATTGCTGATAATTATATTGGCTATTTCCTAGATTTTGTGTTAGGAGACAGATTTAATAACACCTTCTGTTCATATTGTTTTTCCTTTTATAATTTTGTAATTTATAATCCTCTGTATCTCTTTTGCTGCTGTTTCTTTTCTCTTAAATGGCCAACTTAAGCCTCAAAAATGGCATTATCTTCAGTGGTATCTAGGAAACAGAAGTGGGGACTAATTTGTTCAAAAAAAAAGAAAAAAAGGCAGGATGAGGACAGGGAGGACAATGGCCATCTTGAATTAATGATGTTATTGTACATGCAAGGTTATCACCAGGTGAAATTTCAGTTTACAGTGAAGGAAGAATCACATGAGGATATGCATATAAAATGGAATTTACTTTCTGGCAGATACAAAATAAAAGTAAAATAAAAAAAGAAAACACCATAAAAGAAATTAATAGATAGATGAATTTCCTAAATTGTCCCAGTCTAGATTTTTCTTCTCTTTGTTACATCTATATGCAGGTAACTCCCTTAGAATTTATTATTGCTCCTTATGTATTAGAACAGCAATTTAGCTGGCACCAGACACCTTGCAAAAGAAAGATAAAATTCTGCTTACTGCCATTGAAAAAAGAATTGTTATTACACCCAGATAGTAATGAAGTAGAGCAGAGCAGATCGAATGAATTTTTTTTTGCATATTTCCTCTATTGTATAATCTCTCCTATATATCTCTTGTCTCATCATCACTAAAATGGATTTATTAAATCTGCTGGACAACAGTGATATTTTGACTCAGGGAGGAATGCTCCCATTGAAAGCAGCACTTCAAAGAATATTTTGGTTGCTTTTCATCTCTTGTACCCTCATTTCTAACTCTTAATATACAAAAGCCACGTGAAGTTGGAATCGTTCTTTTCAAAACATTTTAAAATGTTTTTCAATCTATTTGTCAATCGAATTAAAGGTCTGCCACCAAAATGTGACCTACTTGTTGTGGTTTGTATGGTGGTGATGTCTACACCAACATAACTACACTCTTTATCTACACTTTTCCCCACCTGCTTATATCATCACAGAATATTAATTTTAAAGAATTTGATCTTGATGCCTGCAGGTGAAACCAGTTAAGGCAACAAGAACCTTTCATGGACAAATTACTTGAACACAGTACAAGGCAGTGAAATTCAGGGGTAACACTGTACTGCTGTTACCATTTTGAAACTGAAATAAACTGAAATAGTTCAGAGTGTGGTAAAAATACAGTATGGTCTTCTATAAAGCCAGTGATGAGTTCTGCTTACACCACGCTTGCTTTGTGCAAGCACATCAAATGACTGAGTTTCAGAACAAAGCATTAATTTTGCAAGGTATGTCCTCTCTTCAGAAATTTTGCAGGAAGACTTTAAGGCTTTGTTCTATCTACTGCTCAGTAATGAAGGCTTTGAAAGGGACAGTTTGACTGCCGTTCCAAGAATATCCTCCTGCCTGTGGACCACTGAGAAAGAAAAGAAACAGCATCTGTATGTGGATTTATATATTCAGGAGAGGGAACGGGAGAAGGAAAGGTACATTTATATCTAATTTTGTGCATTGTTGAGAATCTTACTCATGCTTTATGTACATAGAGTTCATGTTTCATGTTCATATAAACACAGAGTTTACATCAGCAGCTGTAAAACTAGAGTGAAGATAGAATGCTCCTTGAGAAGCCACTTCAGACATTGAAAACTGGGAGAGGGTGATTATGTGAGGCCAAGAGCCAAGAGAGGAGAAATGGAAATAGCAAAGTAGAAATTTTTCTAAATTGGGTTTCATGTAATAGAACTTCTTCCCATGTCCTTGTAGATACTTGTGGATGTCAATTTTCAAAATATCTCATTTTCTGCTTTTACTTAGTTTTGTTTTGACCACTGCAGTGGAAAAAACCCCAAGGTTAGGTCCGCTTTTGTTTTTTTACTGGTACTTTAATAATGAATCCTTACAGCAACTTTAAGTAATTCTAATGTCTTGATAAATAAATTTTGTAGTAATAAAATTCTCTTTAGCAGTTATGTAATTACTTTAAGCTACAAGGAGATGCATCCCTTATGTAGCTGTATTTTCTATCAGCCACTAAATCTACTGCAGAAACTGTGGCAGAAAACTTGGGTGACACGTCTGTATTTACAAAAGTTACTGGTTTAACAGTGGGTTGAAACTCCTGAACTACTAGTTTTCAGCACTCCTGCAGTATGTCATTAAAAATGTTTGCACGTTGCCATTCCTGAAGTCTTCCCCAAATTTGTTCTGCACATGGCTCTGATTTCCCTGCAGCAGATTATTCTTGACGTCTGCTGTCAAGACAACTGTAGCTAAACTGAGGTGGAAAATACTGTGGCTCTTCAAGTGTGCTGCTTGACCAAAATCTGGTACTCCAGGCAGACCCAGCAGGGGAAAAAAAGCAAGGAAGCAACCAACCAATCCTCATAAATTTGTATTAGAGTTGGATAAAACTTTTAATTAAGAATTTTCTACAGAAACTGTATTTTCTGCTAAATTAAAATTTTCAACAGGACACTATTTTTTTAACTTTTAAGGAAAGATATTTTAAAAATGGTGGCTTTTAAAAGGGTTTTCCATTACTGGTTGCAGAGATCTAGGTCACTGTGGTGTTTTATGGGATTACAGGAGGTACAGTTTGGATAACTCCTGTCTCCATATTCCCTTGTCATCAATATAACTTTACTATGTACTGAATCTTCTCTGGTAGCAGGATAGTCCACAACACAGCATAGAAGATTTTTTTTCAAAACTAAAGTTTGGAACTGAATTTTCAGATTTCATCTTCCTTCAGAAAATTTTCTGATATCAATGTTTTTCCCATATTTCAGGGAAAATGAGTATCGAATTCATTAATTTATTAAAAATTGGAAAATTTTCTTTTTTGCCAGCTTAAACGTACTTAGGTTAATTGACTAATTCATAATTTTTTCAGGCAGTTCTAGGAAGACTTGGCAGGGCATTCACTGGTTTGTTAAAATTAGGGACAACCAGGAAGCTGAGGTTAAGTTGAGGCCCTTAAGTACTGAGGAGGAGGAGAACTACTCATCTTTAAGCTATAGACCATTTATAAAATCAGACTTTTAAGCTGCTGCCATATAGGTGACATGCATAATCTATTAGTGATCTCAGACAAATACTTTTTACCTACTAGCCAGTGACTAGAGAATATAAAAACATCTTTATCATGAGACACTATGACAAGTTCTTAGGGAGGTAACAAATCTATCTGCCATACTTGGCAACAACAAAGGCTTAATAGTCTTAACCTGCTTCAAGCGATGCAAACAGTTCATTTACACTGTTGCTTGTATGAAGCATGTCTGTATTTAATTCTTTATGAAGTTTTTTGCTGTCAGTGGCTCTAAAGCTAGACATTCTTGTAAATAAAAATTTGGGAAAAATCTCTGGGTTTCCTTGCTTGCATTACCAAAAAGATGCTTGCATTGCTAAAAAACCCATGACCCAACAGTGTGCACGTGCATCCCAGAAAGCCAGTCCTACTGTGGGCTGCATCAAAAGATATCTGGCCAGCAGGTTGAGGGAGTTGATTCTGCTCCTTTATTCAATTCTCCTGCCATCCCATCTGGAATACTGTGTCCACTTGTGGGTCTCCGGTAAAAGACAAACGTGGACCTGTTAGAGCAGGTCCAGTGAAGAGTTACAAAATTGATCAGAGGGCTGTAGCACCTCTCCTGTGAAGACAGGCTGAGAGAGTTAAGATTTTTCACCCTGGAGAAGAGAAGGCTCCAGAGAGACCCTAATGAAGCCTTTCAGTATTTGTGCCTATCACATGTTTGAGTTGGCTCCACTGGAACCGCATCATCAGCAAAGTATTGGTGGTGGATCATAAGAAAGATGGAGAGAGGCTTTGCCAAAGTCTTTAATGACAGGACAAAGGTCAACACTTTAAAGCTCAAAGTGATTGGATAGAAGGAGGAATTGTTTTCTGATGAGGGCAGTGAGACATTGGAACAGGTTGCCCAGAGAAGTTTTGCATTTCCCATTATTGGAAGAGATCAAGGCCAGGTTGAATGGGGCTTTGAACAATCTGGTCTAGTGAAAGGTGTCCCTGCCCATGGCAGGGGTTTGAAACTAGATGATTTTTAAGGTCTCTTCCAACCCAGATCGTTCTGTGATTCTCTGGTTCTGTGAAATGTTCCCAAATGCCCAACTGCATCTGACCTTTGGTGTAGCTTTGCTGTTTTTCATTGAATGGTGAAACCCAGGCTGTCATGGAAAAGAAGAAATGTATAATGCTAAAGATACATAAATCCTTTTCTGTCATTAAAATGAGTTTGGAATTGATAGGAACATAAGCAACAACCTGAATTGTTCTGAGATAAACACATCAAATTCCATATTCCATTAGGATGCAGAATTTGACTAGAATTGTACCTTTGTGCTAGTATGTATGGAACCAACATTTTTTTTCTGCAGCCTTAGAATTAATTTTAAATGGCTACTGTTAAATTGCTCAACTACATTTGGTACTTCTGTGACTGAATGTCTGCCTACAAGGAGTTAAAGTAAATTGCTTCTATTTATGTTTGGAAGCTTGAAATGTTAGTAGGAATGTCAGCCCTTCTCATTTTGGCATTCTCTAGAGCAAGGCAAGTGATTCTAGCAGAATGATCCTATTTCTCTCTTGTCAGCTCTGTGTGGTTTCTCTGGTCTGTCTGTGTCTGTGATATTAATTCATAAAAGAATTATTTCCTCCTCAGCCAGGCATTTTTGCAGTGTCAGCATCTCCTGGTTCACACTCCAGTACTGTAATCCACAAGCAGTGCACCTAAGGCATGGTGGCATAAAGAGAAGTAATAGAAAACCAAAAGATTGAGATGGCAGAACTAAGCATGTAAATAAAAAGTGTAGATGAGGATTCAGGGACTGGAATGTGAGTAAAGGAATCAATATCACTTCCCCCACACTTGTGTTAATAACAGAGATTTGTACACAGTGCCAATTGCTGTAAAATGCGGTAAAAGAGGGGAAATCCACCAGAATTACTGCTGTTTTTACATCTGCATCAAAAAGTATATGTATTTAATTCCTAAATTATAGTAAGTTAAAAGTGCGCTTGAATACTTTGCTGATGAGGATGTTTCAGCCGAGCAAATTCAAATGTGTAATAGCCCAAAATTTGTAGATATTACATTCTTCATCTTGCAGCAATTTTCTTAAGTATTATTGTTTGAGCCTTCTATTATATGTTAAAGCTAGTATTTGGTGAAATCAATATGTATGCAGTACAACAAGGTAATGTGCACTGTTAATGACTACCATATTTGTCATATTGAGATTCTTTTTCTTTACTGGATAATCTCTATCATTAATGTATCTTAATGAAACGAGATAAAGGTAGGATCAGCTCATCACTGAATGTAAATTAGACCAGTCCAGTTGGTACCTATTTACAGTATTTCACAGCCTTGTGCAGAGATTCAGAATTACACACTTGGGCATTATGTTCTTTATAGTCTTTTTACTCTATCCTTTCGTTGGACCCCTGCTGCATATTTTGTCTCAATACTTGTTCTTATTTGTAATTAACAAACCCATGGAAATACTCTAGTTGCTGGGATACTGTTTACTTCAGTTATGGTATGGTTTTATTAAGATATTGAGTGTAGGCTTCTAAAAGGTTAGAACACAGTTAAAAAGATGGTTTGCTGAAAATTGCAAAACATTGTAAAAACGATTGACTCCTGTAACCTGATAATACCAAGCAAGCATCTTAAACTTTGAACCTATTTGTAAGATTGCATTGACTTGAAACTGTTCAATTGAGCTTCTAGAATTATTGGCTATTACCAGTTGGGAAGAAATAATTCTCAGTTGGACCTATTTCAAGGCTGGAATGAATCCAAGATAAAAGCCTTGGGACAGAGTGTACACATAAATCCCTAATCTTGTTGGTCAGGTTATTTTAGGGAAGGCTAGCAGATGAGTAACATGATGCCTTTCAATTCCATTAATAAAATCCTTTCAGAATAAATTAATGAATATCATAGTGATATTTTAGGCTATTTTATGGCCATGTAATGCAGTTCTTTAAAAACTCATTGCACAAACCATTTAAAATGTTGTTGACATTAAGTAGTAACCCATGCAGTTTCTGTGTTACTCAATCTTTCCTGTTAACAGCAGTATTGATTTGATGAAAAGCAGAATTTACAAAACTATTTTCCCATTAAGTTGCCTGTATATGACCAAGGTTGCAATCCTACTAACACAAGAACAGTGTGAGTTCTCTACAGGATTGGCTTAAAGGAACTTATGTTTTGAGATTTTGAGAAACATTAATTTTGATCATAACAGCCTTTCTGTCCAAAATGTTATAACAAAAGCCTATTTTGATTATATCAATCTGAAATGACCTTAAATACCCCTGTGTAAAAGGGAATAATTTATTTATTGCATTTAATAATTTCTATTTATTAATGCAATGCAATATTTAGAATTGTAAAAGGATTGAAAATGCAGTGTAGTCAATATCATTCAAGAAGATTGTGAAAAATATTTTCAGGAAGAGAGGAGGGAGCCATTGAACAGGGGTGACTTGGTCTTGTTTCCATAAAGAACTTACTTAAAATCAGGCTCAGAAAGCCTCACACACACTGATGTTAGAAGGTAAGTATGAACATTATTCAGGTAATTTAGATTATAAAATAAAATTCAGATTAAATGTGTGTTTGCTTCATTTTTGGTTTAACTTTAAAAATCCATCTTTAGTGTGGATCCTCTTCAGATCACCATGTGAGTTGTCTTTATATTGCTCAAAAGTGTAAGAATGCCAATTAAGACAGAAAGAGCTGCACCTCCAGAGACTAGTTAATGACCAAAAAAGCATGTTTGTTTCTAGAACTCGTAAACAAACAAAGTAAAAAGCCAAGGCTCTGAAAAACAGTGATAATGATATCCGCTATTAGGATTTACATGTGCTATTGTACTCTGGTAAATCTATCTTATGGTAAATATTATTTCCAATTTTTTTGGGGGGGGGAAGTTGTGGTTTTTGTTGTTGTTGTTGTTGTTGTTGTTTTTTGTTACCACTGCAAATTCTCCTCCAGTCAGAAGAACTTGGTTCTAGGAAGCACTTCTCTGGTCAGAAGTTGAACCTTCATCTGTTTTAGTAAAAAGCATTTGTTTTAAACCAAAGCATGTTGGCTTATACCACCTGCATTCTCAGTGGCAGCTTCATTTTGCTATTTCACGGTTTTACCTTCAGGATCTTACTCTCAAAAATTCTCTGATGGAGACTGAAAGAGTAGCAGATTGATGTTCCACTGTACTGAAAGTGTTTCACCCACCTGCAGAGCTCATATGTCTGCTCTTGAAACGGCAGATTGATCTGGAAAATTAGCAATCTATTGTGCTAACCTTTAGCCTGTCAACCTTCTCACAGGTCAGTGCTGGGATAAGAGACCAAACCTAAAAAGGTTTCCACTTTTCCCCCCAAAACTTCAGTTTTTCAAGTTCTCAGTCCCCTCTTCCTGTTTAAGGAGTTCATGAGTGCTGTCAAGGGTTCTTATCTGTAAATTAAAAACTATACTGCTAACCAACACATATCTTGTTTTTAAATTGAAATTGAAATATTATAGTCAAAATATTGTTAAAAAGTAGTTTAAAACATGAAATATGAAAGAAATTCACCTCAGATGGACATCATGCATAAGGACAAAGCTATGTGAGCAGCATCTGCAAGGAAATAGTAGTCAGAAACTGAAATTAGTACTACAAAACTCAAGGTGCATGAACATTCTTTTTGCTCTTGGCTGTAAGTAGATTCCCTCCATTAAGAAAAGACTCATGAATGAGACCAGAAGCCACACAAAGTCTGAAATACAAATGTATGAATTCCTCTCTTTCAGCATCACTTCTCTTTTTGGCACTTGCTACACTATTTTTTCATGGCTCTTATTCCAGTAAGCAGTAGTCACTTACTCACTTGGCCTGCCTTAAACATAAATTTCTTTTTTGCAGCCATAGTCATCAGCTTTTGAAAGAACTACCAATTAATAATGAAGGCCTCTATTGTGGCAAAAATATCCTTGCAGTAAGAAAGTTTACTGTAGTGCCTGCATTGCCCAGGAGAAGAGAGACTGAAGGCAAACGTTTTCACTGCCATTTTTTTCTTATAGGTGAACTCTTCTGTATCCAGTCAGATTCTTTTTGCTTTATTGCACCCCTACCCAGAAGTACTTCAGGATGAAGTATAATGGATATGGACCCCATTTTTACCTTATATTTTGTATACATATTATTCAAGCTGACCATAGTGCTTATAATTATTTGAAAATAATTCAGAAAAATTACTCAAACATTCTCAACAAACATATGACAGCAGTATCTTACAACAGTGAGAACAAAACATGTCAGTGTTTCAAATTTGGCTTGTCAAACATGTCATGGTATATTACTTCTCTTTCTCATCTTTTGGGGAATTTATCCCCAGACTATCTGGGGGAAAAAAGTTCTCCCAGTAACACAGGATCCATTCCACTCTCGACTCTCTCTATGCCCTGGAGGTCATCTGATATTATTGAAAGCTAATATTTGTTCCAAACTGGCACTGCTGGTGGCATCAAGAAAACTCTGCTCTCTTGATTACTTTCTCTCTTGAAGGACTTAAAACAGTGACTGCCTCTACAGCCTATTCAGCTTTTAAAGAAATAGGATTGATTTACTGATCTTCAAAATTATCTTTTCTATCTTCATTGTTTTGAAGCGAACAGCTTGTGTTTGTTTAATGAGAAGATACTTCTGCCACAAAGTTTCCATAAGGGAAAACATCATCTTTTTTAATGAAAATAAATTCCTGATAAGGAAGTGCATCTGTAGTATAGCTTTTTTGTACCTTGCTGGTCTGACCAAATCATTTGTGGTTTCTTCCACATTGACTAAAGGAACAATAATTTTTTTGATTTAATGATCATCTATTTTGTGGACCTAAAAAAGGGTCTGTTTCTGTATTTTCTATGAATAAATTTTCATTTGAGATTTCAGTTTTATCTCATGCTAGTCATATAACATTTTGTGAGAAACACAGTAACTAAATCTTTTTTGAGAGACATAAAGAGAGATACATGTAGTGATAGGACCCTAAAACAAAGGGAAATAAAAAAAGTAGTGTAAAACCCTAAGAAAACTTTTGTTGGCTGCTCCTCTTGCAGACTGAAGGCATGATGCCAGCAGAGTTCACATATTTCTTTTCCAATCACTAGCTTATTCTGCTCTCTGGAATAAGCCATAGGTACCTTTGCACAGGAAAGCAGCTCTGTGCACACTGTCACAGCCAGCCATACTGCTTACAGGATGGATATGGGGCTGTGCCAGATATTGTCAACAGATTGGAGAGAACACAAGGTGAAAAAGTATGTTGGAAAAGTAAATGAAAATGTATCATATCCACACCACATTAAGAATCCAGCTGTCCTGTGGAGGACACCCGTATGCTCCTCATTGGTGGCAGGGTTTGTTCCACTCCTGAGTGGTCTGTTAATAACAAGGAGTTCTCTCAACCCTAGGAAAGCTTCCTGACAATGTGATAAACTAATGCCAAAAGTCTTGTTTTCCTCTAAGAGGGATAGAAAAATCCTTACTTAAAAAAATTATAATTGCTCTCTATTTCAGCAGTTCAGTTAAAGACCAAAGCCTGATCAGTGAAGATTTCTTGTTAACTGTCCAAAACTGGTTTATTTATCATTCTGTTAGTAAATCCTTGTTTAGCAAAAATTCTTTGATGGTTTCTCTGTCCAAAACCAGTTAGCACATTTGGTTGTATTTTCAGCTGTGTTTTTCTTTATCTAACAACATGATTACTTCAAAGATGAATGTGGTTCATCTAAAATTTTCAGAAATTGAGAGCATTTTTTCAGTTCAAAATGCTTATCACAAAAACACCCCACAAAAATGTAGCAGACTGATACACTTCTGACCAAAAAAAAAAAAAAAAAAGAAAAGGAGATATAACTTTTACTTCAAATTTAGATGCATAGTATTTGTCTTTGTCATTCCAAATCTGATCAGTTGAAACGTATTTAAAGTGTGCAGAACATGGAGTAAACTTTTCTTTTGGAGTTCTTGCTGCTGTCAGTCTTCCTGAAATTGGTCATCCAAGCTGCAAAACAGGGCAGGAATATTTGTACTCTTACCCTAAAAAAACCCTAAACAGTTTCTCAAGTGGCACCTTCAGCATGGCAGTGGCTGTCCTTTGTGCTACTCCTCCTCTCTGACCACAGCAGCTGTGGAGGTCTCCAACCTCAGCAACAGCTTGGGCTGTGCTCTGCTGCTGAGGGAAGATCTCAACATCCCTCAACTTGCTCAGGTTGAAATCAACCCCGAGTTGAGCAGGGATTTGCATTAGGTCATATCCAGAGTTTTCATCCAACCTAAATTATTCTGTGTGCTCATGAGAAGTATAAATATGGGAGAATATGCAAAAGTCATTAATTTGCAATGTTCCTTGTCTGGGTTTTTATTTGGAATAAAGGACCACCTGTAGAACAGTTGAATTCTGGTCACTACAGAAAAGAGTAAAAATCCATCAGCTTTACGTGCTGGTAAATGACCTCCCTCCAGTATAACAGGAAATGTGAAAACTGGATATGAAAAACTGGAACTGGATTCCTGCAAGGGGGAGATCTCCTGCCAGTTCTGAGATACAGTCTTTGGGGAAATTAAAGAGATGACTCAGTGTAATGCACAGTGTGCCTGTACAACCAGTAAATCAAAAGAGACAGTGTCACAATCCATTCTTTTTTCTCTTATCTAGCAGAGGATTTTGTTTTCATTTGCAGTACAGAACAAGAAATGGGATTTAAGTTCACAAATGTGATGGATTACTGACTGAACAGGCTTCAAACAAAGACAAGAAAACATTCTTTAAACATTGCAGAAGATAACTCACAGACATGGTGATACTTATTTTTAGAGATTTTGTAGATCATCTGCATTGTCGTGTTAATGTTAAAATTTCTCACTAGGTTGACACATTTATCATAAATATAATTGTGAAGTTTTCTGGTTCATAAATTTTGAACTGAGCATGTAAATGGTATAAGCATCCCAGACAGCGGCCAGAAGGGGATCATACAAACTTAATCTATACGTAAGAATGCAGTACTTCTATCTAGATTAGGAGAAATTGGAAAAAAAAAGAAAATGAAATTTTATGGAGCAGTTTGGTTTGGTAAATAACTGATATTAGCAAATGAATATAATTAATTTTTAAAAAATCTCTGATCTTACTTACTTTAACAGTATGTATTTGAGAGGTAAATATGATTGATGTAGATGCTGGAGATCTCTGAAAATCCTACCAGAAGTTTGGCATTACAATTTGTATTTGAAATGTTGCTTAGGAATATTTAAACTAATATCAAACCAGAGTACTTACTACTTTATCAATTGTGGACTCTTTTTGTTACTAGAAAGTCAGGATAAGCAGAATATTTTGTGGAGGGCTGATTTTGGCTGGCTGCCAGCATCCATCCTCAGGAGGACAGAAAGAAAATGACATGGATAAGTTCATGGGTTGAGATGAAGACAGTTTAATAAAAAAAACCCAAAAGCCACATGTGAAAGGGAAGAAAAAAAGAAGAAATTTATTCACCACTTCACACCAGCAGACAGATAGATGTCCAGCGAATTTCTGGGAAGTGGGGAATTGGTACGCATAGCAAAGAAGAAGGCAAACACCATAACCCTAAATATCCCTCCCTTCTCCGTCCCACACTCCCTTTTATGATGCATACAGTGTGGAATATCTTTTGAGTCAGTTCAGATCAGGTGCCCCAGTGTCTCCCCTCCAAACCTCTTGCCTGTCTACACCCTTTTGCCCTTCTGAGTGATGGGTTGGAGAGACAGCCCTGGTGCTGTGTGAGCACTGCTCAGCCATCACCAAAACATCCGTGTGTTACCAACACCCCTGCAGCTATAAATGCAAAACACAGCACTGCATGGGCTGCTAAAATGAAGGTAAAGTCCCAGCGCGGGACTCCCTTGACCAGACCCAATGTGTATAACACAAAGGAGATGTGCATTATTATGTCTGGTTTAAAGCTGTATTTCGATATGCATATTCTTGCTCTCATGAAAAAGACATTATAAAAAAAAAAAAGGTGGCAATATGTCTGACATATAGCTAGAAAAATATTTATTTTGAAAAATAATATAAGTTTAAGGTAAAGTGTCTATAAATATCAGTTACAGATAAGATTTTAAAGTCCTGAAATATGATCATTTAATCGTACTCTTCTTGTAGCGACTAGTTTCTATTGATTAGGTCTCACTTTACTTTGTTGCCTTATACCTTCATAGTGGTATGACCACTGCTGCTTGAAAGTGAGCTGTTTACTATTTCTGTCTTGTTTAAAAGAGCAAATATTATTGTACAAGTTTAAAATACTTTGTTTTACCTGAAGAATCACATTTGATCTGATCTTCTTCTCATGGCTTCAACTGGTTTCAAAATGCAGGAAGAATTTTTGCACTGTTGTTCCTGAGCAAGAGGAGGGTTTAGAACTGCTCTGCCAAGCCATTCAACAACCTTCTACTTCTTCCATTCATCAGTGTAGCATATCAGTCTAGTTACAAAATCTCCCACAAAATCACTAAGTAAATTCAAGAAATACTATAAAATACATTGATGGTGTTCCTGAAGCTTGGGTGCATTGGAGGTAATCATCTCAAGGTGTCCTTATTAAGGATCCAATTTGCTTTAGCTAGTAACGTGTGGATGATAACTTTCAGTCAGTATAAAACTATTTCTGGATCAAATCATCATTGAAGAGTAGCATTTTAAAATGTTTTCCACATTGAGCATCAGACAAAGATATTTACTCTGTAGTTTATTTAATTATATCTGTCCTGCTGTCATCTTTTCAAATTCAGATTTAACATAATATTTTAATAAAACCTTGAACTTTGCTCATTCTTTTAAAGATTTTGTATTCACAGTGTTTTATGATGTAATCTCTTACATGATTTAGAAAAGTATTTTTCAATCTTATGTATAAGTTTAAAGGTACTTTTTTCAGTTAGAATGGTGTTTTCCAGATTAAATATTTTAACTGAAGTCACTGGTTTTAGTTGCAGTTTGGGATAGGTGTAGGCCTACAAGGAATGTTGGACCTTCACTCTAGAAGTTGGAACTGTGCCAGTCTTAAAACATAAAAATCCATATTTGGTCACAATTCATAGTTTAAGAATCCAATAAAGATGAGTTTGCATTTCACTGCCTACTTTTACATTTAACGGAACTGAAATCCCCAGAAGATGATTCATCTCATTTAGAGGTGTTCTTGCATGTTAACAAGGTAAGATAACAGGTAGGCAGCATCAGTGTGTTACCAGCACTCTGTAGGTCACAAATCTAAATGACAGCACCATACAAGATGCTCTAAAGAAAATTGACTCCTTCTCAGCCAGACCCAGTGCAGATGTTTAAGTTGAATCAGGTGAGTTATGTCTCTAATGTGCTTATTCTTCTCTATTGACCCTGGAGAGAAGTGAACTCTTCCAGGGAATCCTAGAATTACTAGCCGAAATTGAAATTTTTTTAAAGTCTGTAGCTGAGATGAAACTCTGTGGTATTTGTAACTAACCGACCTTAAAAATGTAGCCAAAAGCATCAAAGTTAGTGTCCGGGTGTCAAAAAGGCATGTGAATACTTCTCTCTCTCTCTCTTTCTCTCTCTCTCTCTGCATTGTTTGAAGATGTACTACACCTTACGGAAAATTAGGAGAATGTTCTTTTCGATGAAGTTCAGACCACAAACTGTGATCGGACCACAAATTTTCTTCATTTGTGTGTCTTATAGTTGTATTACAAGTGATAGTGGCAGAGCAAAAACCTGAGCAATGTGTGGTTCTGATGTATCTTGTCTTCTGATAACTCATTTTCAAGGCATTAAAAGACTGTATTGTAAAATGGAAAGCCTGCAACAGAGAGCTGTTGATTTGAGGGTAAAATCAATAAAAACCTTCTGCCACTTTTCTCTCTGTATTTCAATGATAATTTTATTTAAAATGCTGAGCATTGTAGGGACCAGAAAATAAAGCAGTCAGTACAATACAGAGCAAAGTTATATCAAGTATTGGATGGGTATCAACCATTGGATGGTTAAGAAGTCACAGCCAAGGTGTTTGTCAGCCAAGGAGTGGAAGAACAGGCTGTCTTCTTTGCTGTGTTTTCCATGTGAAACTCTGCTGTGATTGCTGCCAGCTCCTGTCAAATGACTGGCCCTGGACACAGTTGTTCTTTATGTACAGTTTTCAAGTAATATGGTAAAGAAACAATCTCCTCAATTTCATAATCTGTACATTGCTTGAGGTCTAGTTCTTTTCCATCTGCTCTGCAATCTGCTGCTGATAGTAGATTATGAGGGAAGCCAACCAAATCCTCAGACCAGCCCCTGAGTTGTCAAGCCTCATTTTCCTACCATTTCCTCTCAAAGGTACCTGTGAGCATGGTAAATAATTTTTGTCTAACAACTCTAGTTTCAATATCTCTGTCTGATTTTATAGACTGCAGCACGACTGATATACACCAGTCATTTTAAACAGATTTAAAACCAAATATACATAACTAACCCATGGGATCATAGAAAGGTTTGGGTTGGAAGGACCCTTATAGATCATGCAGTTCCAACCCACCTGTCATGGGCAGAGATGCTATGCACTAGACCAGCTTGCTCAAATCTCCATCCAACCTGAAAGATATTTTCTGTTTGCACCTGTAAGTAGTTTTAAATAACAACTTTTACTCCTATGACAGTTCCCCAATTAATTTTGATTTATCCATAGAATATTGGCTATGTGTCTGCAGGCTGTAGAACTTGGATAATGTTTTGAAACAAAAAATTTGCAGAGAAAGGGCTTCAGGAGATTCTTATTTAGGGCTCCTTTGTAGTTATATTCCTTTTAAAGGATGTGGCTTACAATTCTTTTCCTATCCGACTCAAATTCTCTTCAGTTATGATCACTGAGTATCTGTCAGCAGAGATTCTGTGTCAACATTTCTTTGTTCTCTCTGTTCCAATTCATTAATGTATGGCATGTTTTTTTCTGGTTTTCTGGCATTTCATTATTTTAAAATAAAGCCCCCCAAATTTTTAAATCAAATGTTCAGGGAACTTTAGTAAGTTAAAGAATGATCAATATGCAAAGTTGCATCATCTGCTAATACTTCCAAGCTTTTACTAAAATTTACTTAAATAGTTTTCTGCTTCTGCTTTCCCAATTGGACTGCTGTTTACAAGCAGGGTCTATCTGGTGTTTTGTAACAACTGCAAATTGTCCTACTTTCCCCTTTCTGAATAGCAATAATACTGCAGATACTTGTTTATTCATTGTAATAATGCTTTTAAACTTCTCTGTCATCCCTACAGCTAAAACGGATAGAAAGTACAAACTTTTGCTGAAATTCACTAAAGTTTTAAAGTTGTCAAAGCACTTGGTTAGAATGATAGAGTTCCAGCTATATTGTTTTATTTAATTTTGTTTATATTCTGTTGATGGCATGAACAGTTCTCTCTTTTTTTTTTTTTTTTAAAGTGAATAATTTTTTGTCCTTGAACATCCATTTCTGAGAATATTGCTACACATCTGTCCCTTTCCTTTCTTAGCCATATGTCAAAAATGGGCATGGACGTGTGTAAGCCATGGCCCTTTCTGAAGAGTACAGCCAATGCAGCATAACTCAAATCAATTCTTACCAGTCTCTCACCAAGTTTAAAAGCAAAGCATTATTTATTTAAAAGAAAATGTTTCACTGCATCTTTTTTTCTAAATTACTAATCTAGCTTCACTGTTATAAATGTACTGCTTGATGTGTTCTTTTGTTTGTATTGCTTTTTCAAATATATTAATAATATTTCCAGACCCATTATTTTCAAGTTTTAGTAGCTGAAGTATCTGGAATATTCTGAAATATTCTGAAATACTACACACCAAACAAATTATCTGTATTTTAAGATAAGCATATCTACAACACTTAACAAGTACTCAAGGCCACTCATCTTATCTGTGTCCCTAGGCACCTCTTTTATCTTGGATTTTGGCACTTTTTACTGTAAAACTATTCTGATATCATGCTATATAGGCTAATGGAGTGAATTAAACAGGTCATTTAATGTACCAGGACATAGTACAGTGTTGCAGATTAGTTGCAAAATGTTACTACCCTATTAAAAGAAATGCTAAAAAGTGGCATGGTTCTCCTAACTTGTCACAAATTCTCCTGACTTGTTTCATTGTTCACTAAAATAATTTTCAGCAAGCAATGCAATTAGCAGTAAGAAAATATCTTAATCTTCTCCTGCAGTATCAAACTGGCAGGTAAGAGGCAACCCTGTGTGTCGTTGCTTCAGTAAAAAACAACTTATGCAGCAGTCAGAGTTGAAATGGAAGCACAAGCAGCTGCATATAACCTGCAGGGCTTGTATGAGTGTGTGGTGGGGACAGGTAAGGCTGTGCTGTGTGTGAATGGGTGAGCATTCATCTCTTAGCACAGAATTACAAGATTTTCTGCAGCCTACCCTTGGCTAAGTATTGTAGCATATATTTGCAGCAGAAAAATGCTATATGCACTCTGCAGCCTTTGTTTTTCTTCTTTCTGACTAAACAGAATATATCTTTCTATGATACACATTGCACAGGAATAGAAAAAAATCCTGGAAAAACTGTAAAAGATATCTCATGGACGTAATGAATTTGAAAAATCACCTTGTTTAATTCTTTTTTCAGGCACCTTTTGTGCTTTTCCTCAAACTATCCTGTCCATCATAAGTGCCTTGTAGTGAAATCTGTAGGGCGCTTAGGTAATGATGGAGAAAGGTGCTCATCTGAGGGAAGAAATCTGGGTTGAATTCCCTACTTGCCCATTCCTTGTCTCCAATTTTATTTGTATTTTAGGGTTTGACAGACACTCACAAAAATGTAGATGTAGCAAACCTACACCTACATTTTTGTGTGTCTGTCAAACACAGACAAAAATGTAGGTGTAGGTCAAATAAACTTGCTGGAATTATGTGCCAACAATCACCAAAGTTTACCTTTACCCAGGGGGGCTGCATTCCTCCCACAGAGGAGGTCCTTAATGCTTTTGAATTTGCAGATCACTAAGATTTTCCGAGTAGAGATGCAAACTCTCACAGCATCTGGCAGTAGGTCTGTCACTGTGATTTACATTTTGCCACTCCTTTAGATGTAAGCTGTTGGCCATTTTCATATATGACATCACTATTGCCATAGAAGAAAATAATCTAAATTAACATCCTGCTTTGAATTGCTGTTAAATGTGTTGATTGTGGAGACAGCCTGGGAAGGTTAGCATAATTAGGCAAAAGTTAACCTGTATGAATACCACCTAATCTCTAAAGAGAAGTCCAGACTCTGTTGGACATCAAGTGCTTAATGCTTGGTTTATTGGAATAAGATTCACAAAAGCCCACGCTGAAAACTTCTACAACTAGCAGTAGAAAAAGCTACATTAAGAACAAAAATGTGTCAAAAATCCTGTCCCAATTTGCTTAGGCACTTTAATTTGGGCTGTAGTTGTGATCTAATCTGAACACCTATACTGACCAGTGGCATCCATTCTAAAAGTGAAGGAAAGGGAAGATTTTTCTTATATGTGAAAGATATAAAATATGAAATATACAGCTTCAGTTTCACCTCACCTAGCAGAGTCCTGAAACACATATTTCTCATCCTCTTGTGTCATCGTCTTTTCATATTGAGAATGACAGTGAGGTGCAATTCTCTAGCTTTGAAGGGCATTAAGCCTGTGTCCCTTGGAGTAGGGACTGGGTCTTGTGTGTACCCTACCATTTAAGTTACATACCTCTTCTACATTAACAGACAGAATTGAAATTGCTGCATTTTTTCAATTGGTCTTGTCTTAAAGACAGGCTTGCAAAGCTGGAAACTAACTGTCCTGTTCCTGTGGACAGTGAGGACCTCCTGTATATCCTAGCAGCAGAGCTACTAATGGCTTGGGAGCTCTACAAGCAAAGTCCCCAGAGCAAGTTACATAGCCCTCAGGCCTGTAGATTGATGAGCAGAGGTTATCAGAATTACAGTTCTGCTGTCTGATTTCAAAAAACCATGAATAAGTAAGTTACCAACCAGTGATGCTCAGTTACAGAGTCAGTCTCAGGTGTTGTGCACTGTGCCATGGATCCGCCTCGCTATAGCCAAGCTGGTTTTGCTTCTCAGATTTTTGTGTCTTGGAGATTAGCCTGCTGATCCTCTTGTGGCTGTTACCTCTTTGATGTCTTGTCAAGCAAAATCCCTGGTTCAGTGCCTCTTAATTCTCTCTGTTCTGGTGTCATAGAAGTTTCATCTGTATGTCTAAAGCATGCACTGGGGATGGTCAGGGACTGGATGAATAGCAGATGTGCTCTTTGTGCTGTTTGCTGGTAGTTATGCACTATGCCATGCTCATTATGATGTGCCAGTTTATAAGACAGCAGATCTTGCTGTCTCTGGGCACCTTCCAGTTCCCTGTGGCACTGGCTTCAATTCCTAACATTAGAAGAATGGCTTTTCAGCTGAGTGAAGTGCTACCAAGTGTCTCATTTGCCATTCTGTCATTTTAGAGTGACAAATACAGATCAGGAACTGTATCTGCAGTCTTTTATGTATGTTTTCAGTTATTCTGACACTCTCTGCCTCTTCTAAATTGAGAGTAATGGAAGCTTGTGGTGCCACATCTAAACACATACTTCTTTACAGCCTGTGTGAACTCCTGTGCTTTCACTTGTTTGCCAATGTCAAAGCATTTCACTTTGTCAGATGCACCAAAGAAGATGAGTTCCATATAAATAATCAGCTATTTAGAGAGAAGGCCAAATAATAAAACCACCTCAGAAACGTGTGTATCAGACTGCAGAACATGTATAGGATATCTAGGCCTCCCCTCCTTTTTAAAGAGAATTAAGTTATCAACTTTTTGTGGGTGCGGTTCTTGATGGCTCTGTACAGAACATGCACTGTGTGCTGTGTGCCAGCCCAGTGCTTTCAGTACTCCAGAGTGTATAAAGAACCAGCTGAAGCTTAGTTAAGATGCATCAAGGTTGCTAAAATTGCTTTAAAAGGAAACTAAAACCTCCCTGAAGCGTCTGTGATCTCATTGCTGTCCCTGGACACCCAGGGTTCAAGTCAGATGTGTCTGGGTTGTCATTTATGCCACAGGCCTCACAAGAGATACAGAGCTCTTTGGATTATCATCTGGAGATCGAGTTATGTCACATCACTGGGAATCACTTAGTCACATAGGTTTAACAGTGTCTTTTAATATGTGACCATGGTTTTTTTTGACATGCTAGCCATCAAGAAGTAATGTAAGGCAAGTAAATCCTTGACCCAGTCTGACCAAGCTCCATAGAGAGTTTGACTTCCTGGTTTACACTTACATTTAAATGTCTCTATTCAAGCTATAGCCCATTCTTAGCTCCTATGATGGTCAAGAAAACACAATCTCAGCACTGAGACGTGAGTCTCAGTCATGATGTTTTTTGCCAGGGCTTGGAACAGTGTCGATAGCACCACGGTGATTTGTGCATCTTTAGCCAATGTAAAATTTAAAACCTTCCATTTGCTTTCAGACTGTTTGTCATTTTAGCAGCATCACCCTTTGAAAAAATGCTCTGATACCTTCCTTTGAACAAAATCTCTGGGCTAGTGTGGTTGTCTCTCTTTTTATCAATTCTGTGCACACTGCTGCTGACTCCAGAAACTGTTCAAACACACTGGGCTCATATGTCTTTTTACTGACTCATGGTTATTTACCATACCTTTTGAGTCAACGTGGACATAGACAGTTACTTATGATTTTTTTAAAAATACGTTTTAGAACTGTGTTTGTCAAGTCTCCTTTGTCTTTTGATTCCACTCTTTTGTCCTATTCTGTTAAAATGCTGCTCTACCTTCCTTAGACTTTAGCCTGCTAAGAACAGTTTCTCTGGAGCTGCAGCTTCCAGCCTTACTGTGAAAGGTCTCAAATCCAGTCATAAATTTGTCCTTTATCTACAATATTCAGAAGTATTGGCTCCTCAGGCTTTGATTATTTGCACTTGTCCTGTCTGTTTCAGAAGAGCATTTTAACTCTGGGCTTTACCTGCTGTGTTTTTTCACTCAGTGTTTCATTTCATCCAATTGTGCTGCTCATGCAATATGCTTGTGCCTTGCTGCAGAATACACATATGGCAAAGCAAACAGAAGCCTTTTGACAAGCTGTAGAAAATCTGGGCTGACCATGTCAGTTAACTGGAACCCAGCAACCATTAGTTCTCCTGCAAGGTGCAGACATGGGTCCCAGCCAGGAAGACTAAACAATTGAAGAATACTCTCATCCCTAGCTAAAGCTAAAAAAATTTAAGGATTTTCTACAACAGAATTAATTTTACTTTTGGTACTGTTATAATATATATCCTGCTAATATCATCAGGAAAGCATGTCTTTTTTGAAAATGTCAAGTGTAAAACCTGAAAATCAAAACTGGAGGGTTAGGTTTCTTTTTTTGAAATTCATTTTTAGCAGCCCTAAATCCCTATTTTAAAATGGTCAATTTCTCTTTGTGTTTTGAAAGAAAAATAATACTGCAGTGAGCATGGAAGACACAGGGTGTAAAGCTAACAGTTAATGAAATAGTAACGTATTTCATTATTATTTCTAATAAGATGACAATGCTAAAAATATTCTTCCTGTTCAAAAAAAGTTTCAGCTGTATTTTGATCAGTAAATGCACTTAAAACATGCACAGATTATATTCCTAACAGTTTCTGTACAATAACATGCTATTTTGACATTAACTGAAGGTTTGTCAATTTGCATATTTAATTCAGGCATTAATAACTTGTAGACTGGAATGCACAATTTCTAGGCTTCTTTGATGCTTTCATGTTTGAAGTGACAGAAAGAACTGTTGGGAAGATGTGATGCTTTCAAGGCCTTTCTGTGTATTTAAGTGTTGTATCCAGCTCATTCAACCTTATTATAAGCCTTCTGATACTTGTAGCATTCATAAAAACAAGCGATTACACCGAGAATTTCAATTGCCATTAAAAAGAATCGCTTATGTCTGGGTTGATTTCTCTTCTGCTAGGTAACACCCATATTCAAGCATCAATGACCTGTCAGCCTTTTGGTTAACCCTCCTTGTGTCCAGCAGCCTGCCAGGGTGGCTCTAAGAATTGCCCAAGTGCCCTGTTTTCTGGGGATGTTATGCAAGTGTTTGCTTGTTGTACACCTGTAATCATGTATAAAGCATGTGAGAATGTGTAATGCATATAAGACAAGGTGAGAACCCTGGGGTTTTGTGTGTGTTTCCCACTGATGGAGAAGACTAAGATATGCTTTGCATTTGAGGGCTGTTCCTTACAGATGACATTTATTGCTGTGCCTTCTTTGTGAAGAACACAACTTCTTAAGGGATGCAGACTTGAGTATTTTCTCAGCCTTCTCAGATGCTGTGAGAATGACATGCCCAGGATGCAGAGAAAAAGGAATTCCAGATATTTTCCAGTTCTAAAGCATCTAGGAGAATATATCTGGGAGGGGTGTCCTTGCCTGTTTTCAGTCTTCCTATGTTTCTGCTATTGCTCTCTCTTGGAGACAACAGGGAGACTTTAGGCTGGCCCTGTTCTTGGTTCTTATATCATTATTTATAACATGGTGAATTTAGGATACTTTTTGATCTTTTAACTACATGAAATGTTATTAAAAATAGTGTGGATTTTTTTTTTTTGAGAAAAAAAACCAGTGCCAGCATTTATGTGCTGTTCAACAGGAAAAATAAACAGATGGCATTTTTGTTAGTGACATACCAGCTGAAAGGTCATAATATGTATAATGAAAAGAGCTATTACAGCAGGACATTTTTCATGTGTCGTGAAACTATCCACTGACGATAATATTTCTGCTCTGCAACATATTAAATTGTCTCTAAGAAACAATACCATTATTCTGTGCATGGATTTGTGCTAGCAAGACCTTCTATCTTGATCAGATATTTAGATTTTACCAGAACTGGCCCAGAAAGGGGAATCAGTTTGCACTGATGCAGTTGCAGAGATATGGTCTGTATAGCACCTGGACATTGCAATATTTGGTGTGTAACAGTGGTAAGATTTGAGTAATGGATAGCACAATGTTCAAGGACACTTTTACATGTGACTGTGTCACTTATGCACACTCTTAAATAGGCATAACATTACATTTAAAATGGTTACAAGTGTCTTGAAAATAAAGATATCACTTGTAAAGTTAAAATAAAATCACCATTAATATTCATTATCATCGTTATTAGCTCTTGAGGAGAGTTGCCTCTTGTTGACCACTATAAAAGTCTTTTAGAAAAAGATATCAGTGTATTAAAATATGTGGGTTTTTTTGGAAAGGTTTTAAGCCGGAACAAGTCACTTTGACTTCTTAATTGTCCTTATAGCATCTTGGTGAACTTGAAATCAAATTACCAAGTGAAAGTGTAAATCCTGTCTGTTGCATTATTTAGGCAGAATGGAAATACTCCTTTTGGATTTAAGTAAAATATATCTGTGAAAATAAATGGTATAAATCTAGAAACAGTGACATCTCACTGAAATTTTGCAAAAATTGCTTGCACTGATGTGTTAAAAAATATGGTTGTATAACTGATAGAGTGAAAAGTCAAACAGCTCAATTATCTTTTAAAAGATATCCTAAAATTTTTATTTTTCTTTGTGAAGATTTTGCAAAGTCACTTATTTGAGGAATGTTGTAATTCTATTCATATAAAGAAAAAAGATAAAAAGCATTAAACATTTTCTACTTCCAGAAGCTTTACATAATCCTAAAGTCTTTGCCAACTGTTATTTTAGCACCTTCAAAAGAGACATGGACTTCAAAATCAGATTCATATTGCATTTCTAATTGAAATCGACCCATATGGGTTCAGTTTTATGTCAAGGCTCAGATCTAGCAAAAAAGTTATTATGAAAGCAATGGGAAATCTTTCACAGATAATCATAAATTTTGTCACTAATGCAAGTTCTTTGTAACTACATTGTGCAAATGTGCATATCTTATGTTTGTGTTCTTGTTTCCACAGTGCATACATTATAACAGACTTCATGGGCATCAGGAATGAAAATTTTATGAAGGTAGCTGCAGTTGGGACTTGGATGGGAGATTTTGTCACAGCGTGGATGGTAAGAAACATAATTACATTTTGAAAGGAAAGGAATATGTTTTCTGCTTTCAAGAGAAAGAGGAGAGGAGGAGAGAGAAAACTCAGTTTCTCTGAGTCAAGTGTTTCAACCCTGAAAAATAAAAAGTTAACAAATGCATAATGGCAGGTATTCAATTGACAGTCCAGAGGAGTTTCAGTTAAAATGTATCAGAGCAATTTTTTTTTCATGAGTGGGAGTTTTGCCACTGACTTCTGCGTGGTGGCCGCCCTTCTTTGCTATGAAGTAGCATCACAATTTGCTATCCCGTGAAACAGTGAGTAAGAGCTAAACATAAATAAATCTAATGAAAAGAATTAGAAGAAAAATTAGATTGAAAGACATGATAGAGAACAATGTAATGAGAGAAAGAAAGCTAGCCAGTAACATGCCAGTGTTTTTGAAAGTAGTCTGATGTGAAACTATCTGAATAATTTGTATTTAATTTAGGACTTAGAAAAATAAAATTTTCTCTTGGATTATGCTTGTCACAAAAGCTTTCTTCTGAAATCTGTGCAAGCCAAGATCAGCTTACTAAAAGAGAACCAGAAAATGACAGCTAATTTTTGGGAACAAAGTAAAGCATCTGCACATTTTAATTGTTTAGAAAAAGCATTTCTTATACACAAAGTGATAAAAAGTGAATTTAATTATTTTTTAAGATTAGATTTTTAAGATTAGTGTAGGTAAAATTTTTAGCAATTGTATTTTAACAATGTCTTCTACCCTCTGTAATTGGAACATACTGTTCAACAGACACAAGAGGGAAAAAAAGCATCAAGGATTTTTTTCAGGATGTTGTTCAGTGTGTGTCTGTGGTTTGTCCAAGACAAACAGTACTCTCTGGTGACCATGAAAAGCAAGTATAGAGAAAATAATTTGTAGATGCTTTACAGTAAGGACATAACGGAATTGGTGCCTTGACTAATGTTGACAATTAATGTGGACTTCTTCTGAACTGGTAATAAAATTCATAGGTACTTCTGAATACCTTTAGCTTGCTTTTTTCTCAGGGGCTTCCACATCTTTATTCCACTATCAAAGAAGAGATGATGCATAAACTGAGCTGAATTGAGAAAGATCATTTTTATCATACATATGTGACTTAGGGCTCCAGTGATAGACTAAAGACAAGTTGTACTGCATTAGGTAATGTGGGGGTTTTTCAGTCCCTCTTTTCTTATTTCCTTAAAAAACCCTGCTATATGCAGCACTGTATGCAGCATGTAAGTGGTTGATTCAAAAGGCATGAGGTAATCCTGGTCATTTTCTGGGTACTCAAAGCCATCTCGGGTCTCTTCAGCAGTGGAGTCACAGCTGGGCAATTGGATTGTGCCACAGCAGATTCCAGCGGCAGATGGGGTTATCACTGAAGAATGGGAGGGAGACTGGGAGAAACTGCAGAGGTGGTTTGATTAGAGGAGACTGTTTAAATTAGTCTGGTCCTATTAGCTTTCAGGAAGAGTAGAGAACATGGGATTGGAGAGTCAATGTGTTTTAGGACATGCTTTGATTGCGTGAGGAGAATTAAGAGGTGTAGTGGTTCATGTTTAGGTCTTCAGAGTGAAAGAGAATAGTGATATTGCTTCTGCAACACAAATCTCTAGGCAAAGTATAGCAACCTGGCAATGGAAATGACAGTGTTCAAGGGCAGCTAGGCCTGGGAACATCAAACAAAACTACGTTTTCAGGTCTCTACCTGTTGGTAAAAGAGGAATTTGGACATGCATGCTGGTGCATGGGCATGTACATTGGTGCAAATAATCTCCCACAGTGTCTAAATTAAGCAATCTGTGTTATTCTATATGAACTGAAATTGCTGTTTGAATTTGCTTGGCCTTCTGCTTATAAAGCCCAGCATGGAATTGATGTCAAAGTGATTTGAATCTTCTGTGGTATTATATTTTGTGAAGTTTTCCCATCCTGTTTTGAAACAGAAAAGGGAAAAAAACCTGTAAGGGAACCTTTGCACATCTTCTCATTCACAGCAGTGTTTATATTTTCTAATATTTAAGAAGTTTTTTTAAAGAAACCATCCATCGGTAGACTCCAAAGCAAAAGATAAAAATGAAAGATGTAGCCTTCACTTCACTGTGTTTGAACCATAAATTAGGATCTTATTCCCTATTTAATTGGAAACTTTGGGAATAAGCAGAGATAAAATAGATAAATTCCATTTTAAAAATGAGTAATCAATAAACAATACTGGTACCCCAGGACAGTGAGGAGTGGCTTATTAAATCAGGAAAGTGATTGAAATGGGAAAATGTATTTTGGCTCACTGTTTGTTTTGGATTGAAAAGGCAAAAGTAAGGCTTTCTCATCAACACTTCCTAGCTCACTGACTAGTCTGGTGATAGGATCTGACACAATTTCTAATAAAATCAGCAATATTATTTCCATTGTGCGTAATGAGAATGGGGCCATGCTATGGGTGCACGGAACCTTCTCCTTTTTAGCTAGTGTCTGCTACTAATAAACACCTTTGCTGAAATCTCTAGTAAGTGTTAGATATTCTAAAGTCTGTGAAGAAGGGAATGGGTTCAGCACACTGACTGTCTCTCTGGTACTTTTCCCTCTTTGGAGCTGTGGAAGTGTATATTGCAATCTTGTACCTGCTTTGGCATGCCCTCCTGCACCCATAAAAAGTGTATTGTCCTTTTGGAGAATGCTTTAGAGGCAGGCACCACTGATTTTTGCACAGTAGGACACTTGGAAGAAAGGCTGGATTCCACCCAGACAAGCTTATAAACTAGCAATTATGGCTGCCTTCTGGAAGAGTGCAAGGAGGCTGAGGAAGGTTCCAGGGCAGAATCTCTGATGATTAGAGTGGCCTCTTTGTGAAGACAACCTGCTGCAGCTGTGTTTTTGAGAGGGACACAGTCCTCAGCATGTGGGGTAAGGCATGCTCAGAGGATAGCTACAGGCATGGGTGGCACTGAAGAGTGACACAGAAAGCAAAGTAGTGCTGGCTTTCAGACTGTCAGAACTGGTGTTCCCTTTTGGTGATGGCTTTTTGGACTCTGCAAAGATTGGCCCTGAGCTGTGAACTATACTCGTACCACATGGAGAGCTTTGCTTTCCAACTGCCATTGCCATTTGCATTAAAGACATTTTGCTGCCTACAAACCCTACATACATGTGCAAGAGTCTAAACAGTAGAAGTTTAGAAGTTTGTTGTATCTTTCTTAGACATTGCTTGCTAGGATTATCAGAAGCTGAAGCAGTTGTTTTCAGCTGGTGTCTGGTACTGATCTCTATGAATATACCAGGATGATCCTCCTGACAAGGGGTCCCATTCCTACTTACTTTCTTTCTGAATGGTGATTTAGTTGGGATTCTCTTTTCCCATGTTAGTTGCTAGAGAGAAGTAGGAACATTTGAGAGATCACTGAGCAGCAGAGACTCTGCCTGCTCCTGTTATCAGAAACAATGATGAACTCTAGGGATGGTTTAGTATATCATTCATCAAACTAATGTTTACTGCATATGTACCAGCACATTCTTTTTAAAAAGAGAAGCCAGGAACTTTCTCATCACTGTGCTTTAGCGTAGTACTTGACACAAGGAGTGTGAACTGAATCATTGTAGCAATTGTCTGTTCTTTTTGACACCTTTGCTTGATTTCAGTTTGACTTCTCTCTTGTGTGGGACGATGAAGATGTCCTGGACTATATCTCTTTTATCATCTTAGCAGATGAATTAGTAGGAAGTTAGGAAGTAGTACTTCCATCACAGTCTGCATGGCAGAGTGAGAGAGATCACTGTTGCCCTGCTGATCCAGTACTGACCAAGAAACACCGTATGCACTTGGATGGATGGATGGATGGATGGATGGATGGATGGGTATGGAGGTAGAGACTTTCTGACTCCTTGTCATGACATAGTATTGGGATTTCAAAAGGTTAGTACTGAGTCGTGAATCTACATCTCTCTTTCCTCATTAGTGGAACTGGATAATGACTCCCATATACACAAGTTGCCTGGGCTTCTATGAAGTCTTTTAGGGAAAAGAGTCACTTCATTAGGTAACATTCTGAAATATAACATTTGGTGGAATGCTCCTCCCCTTTATAAAGATTATCTGTTCTTATGCAAGAAGAATTTTCTGTTCTCTGAGATTTTCAGCATTAGCTGTAAAAGCTCCAGTTTATCAGCCTTATAATTCCAAGGGAAAATCTCACGATTTTGTGTTCTGGCTTTGTTGGTTGTGAAAGAAATTGATTTTGTGCATTTTTTTTTTTTTTTTTTAAATTCACATTCCTCTCCATCCTCTGGTGAAGAAATTTTCTGTATTTTCCCATTTTGTATGATTAGCATGTCTTACCTGGGCATTCCTAGTGTAACCAGTAGAGGGGCCTGTGGCTGGTTTATAAAGAATACTCTAAAGGGCTGAAACCTTCCTTGGGATTCTTAATGCTATTGGCATCAATAGTTGACAGGTTTAAGATAATGGTTACTGCCATGTAAGGACACAGTAAATCTGTAGAGTCCTAAACCAGAATGTTTTTCTGTCACATGCACCATATTAGATCTCAGGCTACATCTGTAAAAAAGCCCAGTTCCTCCACCTGGTCAGACCAGAAATCCGTCCAGACTAGCATCCTACCTCAAACTGTGACTATAAGCAGAAGCCAACCAGGAGAGTAAGAACAAGCCAATACTATGTGGTAGGGCCCTCTAATGCTCTCTTGAAATGCTTACAATTTTGTGTATATAATGACTCTTGATCTTAGAATTGTTTTGCTCTTTTTGCACCACTTTGCATTCAACTACAAAGAATTTCATCTGCCATTTTATTGCCTAGGGACTTTTCTTCCATAAGCACCTTTCCTAATTCTTCACATCCAGCAAGCCATCATCCTTTTCACTGTGCATAAGTTAATATCATTATAAAGCTTTCTCACTTCACTGCTCATCCATTTTCCCAGGTTGCTTAGGAATATGACGAATAACTGCATCGCCTGCAAAAATCCCTGTGGAACTCTGCTAATGACCTCCCTCCATTGCTAGAGCTGTCTGGCTAACCTACTTACCTTCTGTTCCCTGTCTTTTAATCAGTTATTTATCAACATAAAGACCTTCCCTAAAGCTCTGAGTGTTGAGTTTCCATAGAAGCCTGTGATGAGGAATTTTTCAAAAGCCTACTAGAAAATTCAGCTTTGCCTATTTCCTTTATCCGTGAGTTTTGTTGACCTCATTCAGTAATTCTGTTCTGAAATATCTCCATTCCTGTTGTTTACAGAGCCAGCCACTTAGCACCCCTTCTGCAGCCTCAGATATTCCCTCTGCCATTAAAGAGATATTCTAACAATGTTGGCTGGCCCTGAAAATGCTTTTGCAGGAAAGATAGTCACAGCTCAGGAGCTGTGAATTTGTGAAAGATTATGGAGCCATCTTCATCTGCCTTATCAGTGAAAGGCAGTGAGCTAATTTCCTCATGTTCATCTTTCCTCATCATTACTTTTCTCTGTCCTTTTTCCTCAACACCTCTTTGTCTCGTGGCCTTATTATTTTGCAGGTGATCTAATACACTGTACAGTGTAGGGTGAAGTAACGAAGCCCATGCATTACGTGTTAATAAACCCATCACTTGATGTTATTGTCTGGTAGATAACTGGTACCTGTAGAATATGCTTTGTGTACTTTCTCCTTTATTAATTTTTGTGATAAGAATAGATGTTTACTTATTGCCATTAAAACATTTTTAATGGCTTGCAATCTCTTGGCAAGAGTTTTAAAAGTATTTGGAGATATTTGCATTTGACTGTTGCCTCTGTGATCATGACAAACAATAATTATTTGTAGAGTAGGAGAGCACGCTATTCAATGATTTCAAAGTGTTTTCCTTGTGTCCATTAAGAGAGAATATTATTCTTCTCCTGTTTTGCTGAGATGTAACTATCTATGTCAACATCATAGAGTAATGAAGGGTTCATTAGTACTCTGCAGAAACTAGATTAATTTACCTCTTTATTTTATTTAATCTCAAAATGTGTATGTGTTGCTAGGGCATGTTCACATAAAGTGAGTAACATTGATGCTGGAAGTACTATCATATTGCTGAAAATAGCAGACACACTAAATTATTGCAGTGAAAATACATAGAAAATGAAATAATAATGTGACTAAAAATGAAGTTTACTTTAGTATAGGAAAGGACACCATATAAAATTTATGTTGAAAGAAAACATAACATCATCATTAAAAATAATAAAGTTTCTGGGATTTTGTATTTAACTTTTAGACTAAAATAATAGCAAAAAAAAGTTCACTCTTAAATTTACATGATTCTTGGAAAGTAATTCTTCTATCCAGGAAATTCTGTTTAGAAAAGAATAGTGTATTGGTTTATTTTCAAGTGGTGAAGAATCCATTTTGATACACATTAAAAGGTATTTTGAAGAATACGGAGTCTTGAATGACTGCCACCTTTTTTAACTCATGCCTCTGTCAAGGATTGGGCATGACAATTTAGATTATGATCAGTGTCAATCTTCTTGATTGTTTCTATTCCACTGGCATATCAAATGACAAAATAAAAGTGTAATTGAATTTGCAGCAGCATCTGAAGCACCGTACAGCTAACAACTCTGCTGTTCCTGAGTAGTGAAAGTGAAATTGAACTACGAAACATGAACTGGAAGGAGCAAAATGAATGGCACCTGTTCCTAAACTCACTTGCCAGGGTTGCACAGAAATGTGACAACATTATTAGTGGCAATATGTTTCTTTCAATTCAGAAAGGCATACAAAAGCCAGTTGCCCTTTTTGTTCACCTGTGTATCTTGTTTTGGTTTTCATTCCTTTTCTTGAGGGCCAGTCCAGTTGCAGAAACATTCTGTAGCTAGTGGTTCTATCTCCAGGAGATAACCACAAGTAAATTCATCAGCACAATGGCAATCCAAATATATCCAGTCATATGAGACCTGCTAATTTTGTTTTCCACTTTCTGGGGCATGAATGTGCTCATATCCTGCTCTGCTTCATGACTGCCACTTAGTTATATAAGGTGGAGTGTGCCTGGTGTCATTTGAGTTCATCCAATCATCCCATCAAGTCAGATTGCACTATTATTTATTCATTGATTGATGGTGTTGCCATCTGTTCATATGCTCTAGATTATAATTATCTGCCTTTTCATGCTTGATCTTTTTCTGTATTCCCCTGTTGCTTTGTCATTTCAGTTCTGACCAGGCATTGCCAGAGGTGTTACTTCGTCCCTGTCTGTTTCCCAGCCAGTGAGTTCCTTTAACTCTGCCTTTGTTGATGAACCATTTTCTGGACTCTAAAATAGGTGCTTAGCATATATCTAGCAGTAAAAGCCTCAGGATTTTTTTTTTTTTTTGAAGAAGGCTACAGCAAGCTCTACCTCAGAGGTCAAGAGTAAGAAAAGCAAACCCCAGAACTGCGCCCCAAAAATATCTCCTAGTGGTTCTCCAAAGCAGCTACTGACATCTTCCAATGACAAGCAAACATAGTAGGAGTTTTTTCAAATATGTGTGACATTTTCCCAACTACTTTTTTGTTTTTAAATTTCAATGCTTATGAACTCATACACATATTTTTGTGACCTTGCACACACTTTTCTTGTAGTCTGGATCCCATCTAAAAGTACAGGGAGGGTCATAGCAAATATTAATGAGAGAAATTCTGTTCTCCAAATATCATAGAAGTCAAAAGACAAGTTGTAAGGAGAAGATATGTCTTCCTGCAACTCAAATCTTGTTTGATTGATTTTTATTATAGCTTTAAGCAGCCGTACAGCTATAAACAAGACTGGGGGTCCTCTATTTTCTCTTCCTCGTTTTCATACTCTCCTTTGCTCTTTTTCACGTGGAATGGTATTTGCCTCTTGATGATATTTATGCAGATCTTGATATATCCTGGTTACATGTATTTAGAAACTGAAGTCAGAGTAGCATATAAATTAAAGTAACTATGCAGCAATTCTGCATTCTGACATGATGTACTCCTTAGAAATGGTGTGAATGAGTGGGTGTCAGAAGTGCTGGAGAAGTGGAACTCTAGAAATAACATGTTCTTACTGAAGATCTTTGAGTACAGATGGCAAAAGTGTAAACTGTTGGAGTGTCTAAGATGGACACTTCCTCTCTGGAACAGTGTGGTTCTGGATGAGATTGTGGCACAAACCTTTTTCACTGACTGGGGGAAGAAAATAATTTTCTTTCTGAAACTGAAATTGAAACAATCGCCTCAATGTATCAGCTAAGATATGCAATCAGGGGCTCGATGATAAAATGGGGAGAAATGGTTTAAAAAGTATTATGAAAGGAGTATTAGACTGACCATGCACTTTCATCTGAAGATCTTTATTGGATTAAATATATGGTGAAATAAGACCTTCTGTATCCACAGGGAGAGATTAGCAGCAGATGGCAGTGGTACACAGCAATACATTTCTTTAATTTTGAATTCCTTCCGGATCTGTGAGATGAACTATTAGACACTGTGTAAAGGGAAAAAAAGAAGGATATTTTATTATGAGAAAACATATCACAGCACTCTTGCCTAAAATAATATTGAGAATGTTGTACATAGGCCATTCTACTCTACAAGGAAGAGCAGGGTTAAAACCGGTAAATTAAGGAAAACACTATTGCTGGTCTTAAATTGCATAATTTCAGTGAATGAGTGTTCAGCTGAGAAACTTTATTTCTAATGCTGTTTTGTAGAGAAAACATATTTAGACTATGTCCAGAAAGTAATGGCCTAAACACTCAAGTTACCAGAATATTACTAATTTTTTGTTGTATTATGCCTAAAATTAAAGATTATTCTCCTAACAGTTACAGCACCTTAAAAATTGTATTCCATGTTATCATAGGTCAACTCAACCCACAATATATCAGCAGAGCAATTAAGCAAGTGCTTGGGTAAATACAGCACAGAGTTAATTTTCCTGTGCAGTACTGCATAATATATGAATTGTAATATGGTGTGAGAAATCTTGTCTTAACAACCCTGCTATGAACCCTGAATTGAATTGATCAAGAAATCCTGAATTGTAAGTGAAATCACTAACTCTGTCTTGCATGTATGGAGAAATCTTAGAAACTGTCAAACTTAGACTTATGATACTCTAGCCAGAAAGTAATTTTTTTTTTATATCCATACTTGTGCTCAAGAAAGAATGAAAATTCAGTATGTTGAAACCCAGTTTCTACAGAAAAAAATCAGATAGGTTGGCTTCCAAAAACTCTATGCTGTCAAAAGCAAAGTCCAACTTGGATGCAATTCTGCTGTTTGTATCAGACTTAAAATATACAATTGCTTTTTAAAAACTGAGATATTATAAAGTTACAATGGATTTGAATTAAAATTCATTGTAAAACTTCATTTAATAGAAAGCACTTAGTAAGATGAGTCTAATCTCTTCTTGGTCTCTTTTTATTGTTATTTTACATTATTTGAAGTGGGAACTTGAAGTACTTTTTTAATGGATAGAAAGACTGTCGAGTTTCACTTAAACTTTTCTAAGTACTTTTAAAACCTCCATTAAAAAGCTATTTTCAAAATTTCCTACAGTACTGTGCTTCTCCAAATCACAAAAGAAATCACTGCCTCCTACACTGGCAGTAATAAAGAAGGTTTTGCATTTTGCAGACACTAGGGATTGATCTTTATAGGAACGCATGGAGATATGTATGCTAATGTGCCTGTGTTTTACAATAGAGAGCTGAAACAAAAGAAAAGGGACAAGAAAAAAGGGAATTGGTGATGGAGCTGAGACAAGACCCTGCTCTCAGTTTTTTATTCATCCCATCCCTGATCTCCTCAAATCTTTTAAGGAAATTATTTTCTCTGTCCCTGTTGATGACAGCATTCTAAAAGGTATCTGCCTCTGCAAAGATGCTGAATAATTTCTTCTATGGAAAATTGCAATGGAATGTATGTGCACTGGAGATACTTCCAAGTGGTGAATGCCTGGACTCTGTTTCCCTTTCCCCTGGCTTCAGCTGTGTGTGATCCCAGAGTACATGGTTTTTCCTGTGATGGTTTGTTCTGGGCTCATTTCTGACCAGTCTTCTCTTCAGTTTTGTATTTCTTTTATAACTTGCATATAGCTTGTATAACTTCACCAAAGGGATGAAGTTCATCCTAATGTGTGGTTGTGGAGAATCAAGGCACATATTCCCTTTCTCTTAGCTTAAATAGGTTCTTTGCTTAAATTTTTTGGTTCTTCCCATGATGACACAAAATTAGTTTTACCACCCAACACCCTAATTTTATTGTAAAGAAACAACCTAAGTAAAGTTATTAGACAACATAATCTATTTCATAATGGACAGAATCTTGTCTGGAGCCTTATCAGAACAGGGACAAATGATGTAGGGGTGATTACACTGGTGTATCACTTGCAAAGGTCCAGCACCAGTGCAAGGCACAGCTCAAGCTGCAGCACTTAGTGTTGCATTAGGCAGGACTGTAGTTTTCAGACTGCAGACATATTTTGCATGTACTTCCTTTTATATCTCATAGACCTCCAGAACATCCATGGCAGGTGAGGAAGAGGCTTTATACCTGTATGGCTTTACACTGTGCTTTACTTGGGTCAACACTTGACTCAGAGAATGAAGGTAGGATTTGTGTGACCAAGTAGTGGTTTGGTCTCAAAATTGGTAAGATTTACATTTGGACAGCTACAGATTTTGAGATTTTATTCTGAGCTAGTTTTCTGGGTTGTCTTAGTAATCAATGAAGGGGAAAAGACCTGCACTGGTAATAAAAGGAGTTATAAGAAGACTCAGATTTAGATATTTACATTCAAGGTATTAAGTTTTTGTGTCCTGGGCAAACCCAGGACACTTATATAGGGGGTATAGATATGCCAGAAGTTGTCCCACAAACCAGCAGAGTTAAAATATGTAGTGATTTACTATTAAAAATCCCTTGGGAATTAAGGAAGGTAAAGGAATACTTCCAGAGTGTCAAGGCTTTCCTGATGAAACGTTAAAAGAACTTCACATGAAGTCAGAGGGAAGTGAATGCAGCAGTGAGTAAATTAAACCATAACACAAATAAACCAGCAAGAATCCACATGCAGTGGGAAATCAAGGATTATATGGACAGTAATGAGAACAAGCATGTCAGGGTATCCTCCAGAACTTTAAATTTTGCCTCGAAGTTAGGAGAATTGCTAAGAAGAAATTTTATGTAATTTATCTAAATTTCAAGACTAATTTCGAACGATATGGGGCATTAATAGATAAAATCATCTGTGCGTGTGTGTGTGTGTATTCCTGAAAGGCAGCCCTTTTTGCATTCTGTCGTCACTGATACCAAACAACCTTAATCTTTATAAGGCAATTGAAAGCAAACATTTATGACTAAGCTGATCTGTGGCCACAGAAAGCTTTGGTTCATTGATTTCCCCTGACTTCCCTGTCCTGTGGTGATTTCCATGTACATTCTCATTGGTGTGACCAAAGCCAGACTGGTCCTGTTTGTTCATGCTTTGCTAGCCTACTACTTTTATTGATTTAGCCTATTTACAAGGTTATTTTATGCTGGTTGATAGATGAAGGACTATTAAATAAGTCGAGGTAGCATGAAGGGCCTGAATCAGCCACCTGATGCTCAAAGCCAGATACTTGGGAATGATTTCAGAGCAGATGCCAACACTGGCTGACTATTCCTCTGTGAGGTCATGTCTCCGGCTTCTTGTCTGGTCAACTCTCCACCTTCTTTCTCCTTTGGAAATGTATAGAGGTTTGGAGCTGAAAATACAGTGTAGTGAGACCTCCAAGCCATTCTAACTGTACAAGCCATTCTAAGCCTGTTGAGTTATTGAAGACTATTTAGCACTCACTGGAATAAACCCTTGTATTACAAGAATGAAATCTAAATTACTAACAATTATTACAAAAATCCAGTTATTTGACAAGAAGGGATAATAAGGAGGGTACTGAGAATTTAGCTGTAATGTTTGGTTTGTATTAAAAGCTCTGAAATCTAACAATTGAATGATGCTGTCTCTAATTGTTACCTCAGAAATCAGTCTCTTCTTCTTAAGTTTCTTTTTTTTTCTAACTCATTGTTTGTCATTAAATTCAAACTGTAGATCTAATAAAAGATTGTCTTTTTTATTTTTATTTCTGTGTCTCAGTATTCTGGGATATTCTGAGTGGTTCCCAAATACCTTTTTATTTCTGGTTCTGTCTGTTTTTCTTCCTGCTGTCATCCTTTCTATGCACCACACTGTGTCTTAAACTCCTCATATTTCCTTCTGTCTTTGTAATTTGTTCATTCTGAGTCTCTTGCCCAGTATTTTAACACTGAACAGCCTCTCAATACACATTACACTTCACTACTTTCACATGGAATTAGAATTCTGACCACTTAATTTATGATGACTTAATCAATCTATTCATTTACTGTACTTCTGTTGTCTGTGTTTCATTTTTTGACACCTCTGTAATGTAAAAAAGGCACTGACTGTCTTTCACTGTCTGCCTGCAGACCCCTCATGCTTGCTGTTTCCTTGCTGCAATGATGTAGTCTATTTTGATGCTCAGAGGGGACAGTGTACAAGCTTACAGCTCTCACTGGCACCAAGGACTGGCCTTGTTGTGCAGGGTTGATGCATGTTTTCTGATATCTACATGCTCCTCTTCAGCCCAGGAAGACCTCTCTGTCAAATGGGTCAATATTACGTAGAAGGTTGAATCTCTTTAACTGAGGTTTTAATCAGTGTCCCACCAGACTATACAAAAGAAACTGAAATTAGGAAATTCACAGGAATACAGCAGGGGCATGACCACAGCAATCCACCAGCCAATTCTAACAGCTATACTTCTATAACACTGTTAAAGGAAGTTGCAGGAGACAGCATAATTTTATGAGTTAAGCCTAGCTGTAACTTTCATCTGTACAGAGTTGCATGAGGTGGGCCTTGGTGAATGTGGACCTTTCTCTATGGTTAAACTACATCTTTACACCTGCTCTTAGTAACAAAACACAAAGGCTGGTGATGTACATTCACTGCAATGTGGTCATGTAGAGCAGACTTGTCAGAGAAAACTCAGATTGGCATTAGAAATTTTGATTCATTAAATAAAATTAATTGCTAAAAACATAATGCATTTCAGAATAAGGTGTACAAGTGCAGAAAATTATCAGTTCATTTTTGGAAGAGGAGTAGATTGAATGGCTTGTATTTAAATAAAAACAAATTCTAAAAATTATTACTAGCACAGAAAAATTTACTGACTTCACTGCATTAACTTGTGGACTGTTCATTAATGAACATTGCCAGGCAGCAAACGTCAACATTACAGAAGCACTCAGTGTGCCATTCATGCACCTATAGGTTGTGAACTTCCATGCAAAGTGTCCTAACTATCAGCATTAGTACTGATAAAGTCAGAAAAAACATTTTATTACCAATGACATTAGAGCCAAGGTATTTTTATAAGAAAAGTCTTACTCCACGTGCACTTTTATAATAATTTAACTGCACCCTTATCAAAACTATTTTGACAGTGCGAGAATGATCATCCCACAACCCTTACGGCAGTATTTGTGTAAAGAGTGGTGTACAGATCAAGCCCACAAACAAGTGAATTTGGAGGAGCCCTTTAAAAGTTTTAAGAGAGCTCCCACTCCTTGTGTGTAGCACTTCTCTGGTTTCAATTCACTTACAAGCTTTGAATCCAGCCCCCACCATCATCGCATGGGGTCACTTGAGGGAGAAACTGAATTATTCATGGTTTTAGAAATTTTTTTGAACTTCAAATGTTGAAGTCACAGTCTGTTCTATATAATATACTGAATGACTTCAGAGAGCAATGTTGATTTTGTTCTTGGGGTTCTGCTGCTGTCCATAAAGCATTTAGGCAGTGTTTGTAGGGTATAATACCAGAAATGTAATCCCTTGAGTGAATGAAATAAATTTGTATTCATGCCAGGTCATCTTATTACCCTAAGGTTTTTACTCAGTCCAGTTGCTGCCACCAGCAGACACATTTTTGAACTCTGTGCAGCACTTTTCTTCAGTAACACCCATATCACAGTTAAGGATAAAGTCCCAGGACTTAAGTGTGACATTGTGGTAGTATGAAAGAGTGTTAAAAGTTCAGTCTCATTCCTTGTGATCCTAATAACTGCTTATGACAGCCTGTGCTATTTTTCTTTCAGATGCTGAAAACACTTGTTAAAGTGAGTTAAATTTTTTGAGACTGAATGTTCCTTTCCTTTTACAAAAATATTCAAGAGGATGTTTTTCTGTCCATCTGAAGCACCGCACTGTTTAAAATACAGCACTTCTAAGTGGACTGCTTTGAATTTCCTATAACTGTTGAGTTCCCCAAAATAAAAGTAAAAGCACTTTATGGGAGAAGGAGACAAAAGTGTCTTTACTGGTGGTGAGGACCATTGTCTTTCTAGGGAAAGAACTTGGATTGTAATTACCAACAATTCTAATTCAGTGAGCAAAAAATTGTGAAGAATGACTTGAAACTCTTTTCGGTAATTTTCGTTGGCCTCAATAGAGGATACATTTGAGACAGAGTAGGTAGGCAGTTTGTTATGCTCTTTTGCTAGGCTAGGAACTACAAAATAAGAGCAGTTATTAAATTATTACACCTCTCACTATGTGTGTCTATTTTATTTTTACATCTGGCAGTGATTATACACTGAAGACTGGTATCCAGTCTATCCACCCATTTTGCAGGGTTCAGTTTGGTGGGGAAGAAACTTACTTGGGGATTTCAGCTGGTGAGATTTAGTAATTTCCCTCTCTTCTGGATGGTAGCACTCTCACCAAGATTTAGCTTCTGTAAAGTTAGTTCTTCTGCATTGCTGAGCTTCTTCCCTTGGCTGACAGCTTCATTGTTCCAAGGGAACAGAGCTGTCAGGAAAGGTCATCACCACAGAGGGGATGGAAGACTCTCAAGTACCTAAGGCCAGTCCCACAGAGAGTTTTGAGGACCATGGCAATAACCTCCACCTGGACTCTGAAATCGTGAGGGAGCTTGTGCAGAGACCCGTGTGCCAGGATGATGCATTCACAGTGGCTTGTGTTGCTAAGCAGACTAGCAGCTTCTTTTGTAGCAGTGGGAGTTCTTTTCACAGTATGTGTTTTTCAGTTTTGGATACAATGAGATGCAGTAATCAATCTGGAGGTCATACATTTGTGCATCCCTGCTGCCAAGTCTGTCTGATGGATTCTGAAGAGAAGTATATTTTTCAGTACTTCATTCAATGATAAGTTGATGTTTAGTAAGGTGGCAGATTTTCTTCATTTCTTCGTGGTCTTTGTTGGGAGTGAAGAGGAAGAAGTAGTAGTTTGACAGAATTTAGGAGTAGTTCTTGTATTCCATCTATCCCATATATCTTCAGAACACTCACTTTCCATGGGTACAGACTGAGGTCTATGGGTTCCCCACTTTGCTCATAGGATGGCAGCTGTTGACTAGATGATTAAGAATTTCCTGTTAAGAACTGCAGCTCAAATTTGTCCCTCTATTCGTGTCTGTGTAACTAAGGAACAACAGCCTGTCTGTAATCAGATTGTTTTCTGTGCTTCTCCAGTGTTTTCTTTAGCTTTTAATTTTGCTTGAAAATAAAAACTAAAAAATATTTATGTTAAAGTAATTGGTGCTTTAAGAAAAAACATATATCCTTTTTCTAAATGAAAAAAAGAGGAGACTCACAAGCATGTCTGACAGTTAGACTAACTACCCTGTGCAAACAGCTATCATGTCATACTCTTGAAATATTTTACAAAGAGCAGTTATCAAGACCTTGAAGGATTATTCAAAATCATGTCTCTGTAGAGAATGTATTGCCACACATAGATATTGAATAAAAGGAAGAAAACACACCACTATAACCTCTGACATTACTGTAGCATTTTATGGATGTTTCTGCACTGGCTTCTGCTGGTAACAATAAGCAAATCACTTATTTTCAAGTATTTGTGCACCATACTGACTTTTATAGGCAGCCTACCAACCCTTCATTCATCATAAATGTTAAAATCCAGGAGAAAGCACTGTTTGTGAAGAGTGCTGGTTAGAAAGGACGTGGAAATTCAAGGAATCTGTTTCTTATGCTATGTTCAGCAAGCTAACTTAAACATTTCACTGCAGAACCTATGTGATACTAATGATTACTGTCTGTGCTAGTAACTAAAAGGTGTTACAAGCAATGCAGGTAGCATTTTCACTTTCATCTTGGTAGTATGTTTCAAGTATATTTTGAAAAACAAGAACATGGGAATAAGAAAACTTAGCCATAACACAACCATGTGTGTTAAATTAGTTCTCCAAGTCACCCCGTTGCATCTTGGTATATCATTTCATAATTCTGTTGCACTCTCTTGCCTTGTCTACAAAGATAAAGCTTGGAGACAATTAACTGCATCTACTGAGGAATTCAGTAATAAGCCTAGAAGAATAATAAAACTGTGTTTAAGTCAATAGCTTAAAGGAAACAGCTGTGCAAGAACAATGGCTTTTGAAACAGGGTGTATCTTGACAGAAGCTCAGATCCTGTATATTTCAGCCTTCTTCATTTGTCAACATAAAGGCAAGATAAAACCTTGTGGGGTTAAGTAAACTCCATAGCTAAAAATACAGTTTGACACTGCTTGTAGACACATGACAGGTCTACAAAGATAAGATATTGGTAGTCTTTTCATCTAGAAAAGAATATGTTTTTAAGGAGGGTGAATGCTTTTACTGGATTTAGATTCAAGCAGTGTAGTATTAGTATCTTCAAGTAATTTTAACCAGATGTTGCATTTTTCTTGTTTTCAGGCTTTACAAATACAGATGGTAAGGAAGTCATGCGTGAAATACTTCTAAAGAGAAGCTTTAATTAATATTTAGAAACTATTTTGCAGTTGGCATGATTTCTAAAACTATTTATCTAATTTTTTAAATTGTGTCCCATGATTGGAATTTAATTTAGTTAATGAAGACTATTTGTAATTTTAAGTTCTGTATTTCATATGTACTTTCCAGCAACTTTGTAGCATATGTATTCCTAAGCTGAGCGTGCCATCCCCGTTGATGCCAGTTGTGCTATATGCATTACATATTGTTAATGAGGAACAATGACAGGCACCCAGATCTATAATTTGTGTTGAACAAATCTCATGAGAGTGCAATAAAATGTGACAGGACAGTCTGACTGCCTTGTAAAGACAAGAATGCAGGCAGAACAGTAAAGTCTAGGCTAAACTCTGTTTTCTTTCAGGTGGATATAAAATAAGGGTCCTTCTTGCCATAAAAATCACATTAATGGACTTACCCTAATGTGTGCAATGGAGAGCAGAATTCAACCCTTTCATCCTTTTTCATAGTAACTTTCCACCGATTTTGGCAAGATGCAGTTCCTGAGTCAGAACTGCTGTTAACCTTCAAAATGGGCAGAAGGTATTTTGGGATCCCATGTGAATCATAAACTTCTCCATTTTTGTTTTTGTTTGGGAAAGATGTTTCTATTGCCATGTGTGGAACAGCTGACACTTTTCCTCCACATCAAGTATCAAAATGTTAACTTTGCAAAGGGCAGTTCCAAAGAGATATGTTGTACTTTTCATGCAACATCTTGGATTATTTCAGGAAGACTCTCACACTTGTTCACCCTCCAGTAGGTATCTGGATGGTAAGCCATACTGCCATTATCTGCTGTATTTGCAGCATCTTGTTACTAACATCCCAACAAACAAAAGAGAAGATGTTGTCCTTGGCAAGCCATAGCTACACTTCATCCGTCCAGAAGTATGAACTTCACTGGTCTTAGAAGAATGAAGTTTGTGTGTTTGTTTCCACCTGTTTGCAGGTGTAAAATGATCACACTTTTTGCCTAGCGTATTGACAGCAAATTGAGATGATGATGATGCCTCGAAGAGGTGATCAAACAACACTGGTGTTTTATCAGCCTGAATACTGACAGCTGAGTCAGAGCTTGAGGAAATGCAGCAGCAGAAAAGTACAGATGTAGTTTGAAGTTTTTACTGTCCTCTCATGCCAAAGTCATGAACTAGGGATCTGGGCCAAGAAATACTGTTAGCTTAGAAAATTATTTTAAATGCAAGTCATATTAGACTGTTTTTCACACAGAAAACAAGTATGTCTCTGCAAAGACAGCTCCAGAAAAAATAAAGCATGTCCAAAATATGCCCATAATTTGATATTTACTGCGATGAAAAAGCAATGAAATCTCCAGTATAGCAAAATGGTAGAGCTGCCTGAGCAAGTACCTTTGAACTCAACAAGCTGAAATTAAATGGGCTTTGTTAATTTTTGTCTTCCTTAACATTTCCTTGGTGTCGGTGCTGCTTATCTGTTTGTTTTTTTAAGGAACTATACAATAGCATGTTCTTATTGCTATGATGATGTGGAGGCCAAACAAAACTCTAGAAATGAAGATGATCATGGCCATGCAGAACTTTCTTAAATGGCCTCTTCAGTGTTCTTTCACCACCCATCAGTTTTAGATATTACAACCACACACGAGTCAGCAGAATGGCTCATGAACCTTCTCCATCAGCTTCAGTACAAAGTCAGATGGCTTAAAATGGTGCCAAAAGCTTTGAGGTTTTTTGATCTCAGGAAGATAACTACAGATTTTAAAGTCCCCAATTTTATTCATAAATGGGAAATTGTCATGAAACAATGTAAGCTGTAGGAATCTGCTGCTAGTCATGTTCCAACTGACAACTTAATCTCTTCCTAATTATGGTGCCATAATATTTATTGTTGGGTTTCTAATTTATAGTGCAGTTAATGAGAAAGGAGCATAGTCAGAAACCACAGGACTTATTTTCAAGATGGAATTTTGTTGCTATCACACTATGAAAAAGAAAAAAATACATTGCAAGGTACTTACCTATAAAAATTCTAAAAACTGCTAAAATAATTATGATTAAGGATATTTCTGTATATATTTATATAATGCTAAGAGGTATGGTGCTAATAAAAATAGTGCAAGAATTTAAAAACCAGAAACTTTTTGGATCAGAAAAATATAGACTCTAGAATGTGAAAGAAGACACACTCTAATCAAATAGTCAAATAACAGTTAGAAAAGCAAGAATGACCAGAGGCAAAAGATGTTTAAGTTTTATTTCAGTATCTTCCTACAGCAGAATGAGCACTGTGAAATAATTTAGTAAGGTCAGTCATATGTATGCTGTCTGTACTGACTGGACATTCTGCTGTAAAAATAGTATAGGTGTGTAAATACCATGTATTTACAATGTCATATAAGAATTTTGGCAGAGAAATGCTCTTCATAAATAGCACTCTTCAGAATGTTCTGCTTAATGCTCAAAGGAGGACTTTTGTGATGCTGTGGCTTAAAAAAATATGTAAATATGCCTTGGTTTGCTTGTGTATGCCCTTTCACCTGATACTAATTTTTCCATTTGAAGTACTTGCTTCTTTGGTTTAGTAACATTTCTGCAGTAACAGAGTGTCTTCAGCTCTTGGTCAGCCTCATTTCTAGAAGCACTTTCTTACTGCCCATTTCTTTTTTCTAGCATTTTGAATTTATTTTGCAAGTGAAAATTGCAGTGGAGTTGTGGCAGTGTAGGGGCGATTCAGATTGCCAGCAAATTGGCATATTTTGAGCTTTCTCACTGACTCCCAAAGAATGCTTTTAGATAATTTTGTGTAACCAGAAGAATCAATGGAGAAAAACCCAGGGAGGACAAAATTGAGCCTGTACAGCAAATGTCTTAAGCCTTGAGATCCTTTGTTTATTTATTAGGTAATATTCTTTCATTATAGGAATGGGAAGATATTCAGTGAGACAAATTTGAGGATGGCATGCTGCTGGGGGCAGGTGGCAAGCAGGACAGAAAGAGGGTGGTAGATATTCCAGTGTAATAGCCTTCCCTGCCTTAGAGACTGGGGCAAGAGCTGGAGCCTGGGAGTGCTGACTGCATTTGACTTTGCAGTCTATAAACTACTGCTTACACAAAAGTCTTTGTGGCACTGGGACCTATGTCCCAGTTCAATTTTTTCAAGGTGTTAGGCTTTGCAAGTCAGATCATAAGAGCACTGAGGACAGACAGGCAAAAGTACCTCTTCTTATGTATAAATTAGTATTTTTGTACTTGCATGTGTTGTCGCTAAAAAGTGACTACCACTTTTATATGTACTATTAAAAATCCACCATTAAAATACACTAATCTTTAATTTAAAACTTCAATCCGTCACGTGATGTATTTTTCCAAAAGCCTACATCCTCCTTTTTCTCCTTGTAAGAGGGCTTAATATAAGTATCTGACAGAGGAAGTATATATAATATATGTATAACATATGACATGAGAAATCAAACACCCATTTGCTGGTTTTATGCTACATTTGTTGTTACACTGAAACAGCTAACAAATAATAATTTTTCTGATTATTTTAGTCAATTGTATGCACCAGGTTGCAAGTAACAGCTCTAAATATGTCCTCTTTACCATCATTGGTAATTCTCGACTTTTTTGTTTTGTTTTGGATTTTGTGGTGTTTGTTGGTGATCGTGCCAAAAATGGAAAAAAATTACTAAAAATGGTAGAAATGTTGCTTTTTAGTAGTGGCTGTGGCTGTAAATTTTAATACTAGCTGTGGCTGAAGAACTGAGACTGAAGAATCTGATTCTGCAGTCAGTCCTTACATTTCCTGATCCCCAGCTTGCCTGCAAATTCTGTGTATAAATTGTTTGCAGGATCATCCTAGATATTTCATAGCCTTATTTTTGTATTGAAAATGATTGATAGTAGACATGTCTGTGTGGAAAGCCAGGGATAGGTAGCTTTGCAATACTGGATTCAAGAGCTGTTCAAATTTATGTCCAACATTATTGGAACCCAAAAGTTTCATGGTCACTGGGGTGGGTGAAGATACATCACCAGAGGTATCTGACACAGAGAACTTTCATTCAACAGTGATAATCGCCTTCCTGTTTGTAGACCAGTACAGAAGAAACCCCAATGAATCAATAGTTGACAGAACATCATTTAGAGCAAAGAAAAACTCAAGTCTTCTAATGCTAAACTAAATTTAGTTGCTGATTGCTGAGTACAAGATTACAACATAGTTTAACTTATTAGCCTAGTAACTGGAATGAAATGTTCACATGATGAATCAGTTTACCTTCATTACTTTTCATTTGGCATGGGGAAAAAAAAAAAGTAACAAATCCGTATTTGCAAACCCAGCATAAGAAGCACAAGAGTGCACAATGCATAGATGTCAGGCCTGGGTCACAAAAATGAAGGCGATGTTTTATGGTCCTTCATCAAAATTAATTTGCCTGCATCTCAGGAGACCAACACATGTTAGATCAGCTCCCTGTGAACCAAAGCTAAGTGTGTGTAGATGGCATTGCAGCCCACTAAGACACATTGGCTTGTGTTGATGCCATTTTAGAGTTCCCCTTGCTGGGCTCTAGCATTGCTCCATAGCAGACCAAGGGTTTTTGAAGACTATAATATAAAGTCTCTGCACATGTTTATCCAATGAGATAGTAAAGCTTATAAACCACTAAGGAATTATCCATTGCTCCCCTCTGTTTCTTCAATGATTCACATGACAGCACTGGATTCTGTGTATTTTGAAGAAATCTTAGTTACTCGTGAAAGTGAAAAATCCACAGAGTACTCCAATTAAGAGTATTTTATATTCAGTAACTTCAGGTAGTATCGAATTTCTGCCTGTCTCAAGCATATGATAACACTGGGGTCTTAGATGTGAACTTTCTGCTACTGGAAGTTCTGTCTTTGGTCTGCCTTGGCTTGGTTCTTGTCCTGTGGGTTGGTATTTTTGTCTTACTTGAACAGCTGTCTGAATTCCCTTTCAAACACTTCAGGAACTAATAGTCAATCTGACATGGCCTATGAAATATTCTAGTACCTGGTTTAAAGCTGTAGTTTTCTTTAATCTAGGGATAACCTACCTGTCAGTGTCAATCCTTCTTTCTTTTGAAGAAAGTGTAAACAGCTCTGAATTGGATCTCTGTTCTTTTTGCAACTATACATTACTGTGTCAATTTACTAAGCTTATTTCAACTCATACTCTCATTTTTAGTATTTTATCTTTTCCATACTTCTCACTGTCTGTCTTCCATCTCACTCTCTAGAATCTCTTTCAATCATCTTTGACTGTCTATTTTCTTGTTTCATTTTCCTATCAAAAATGAAAAAAACTTTTAAAACCTAATAAGGGTCTTTATTAAACTTTGGATTTGCATAGGAATCAGGAAGCCCTATTGCAAACTAAAATGCCTGTATATACTGTATTTTTACATGAGAAAGGCTTCATACTAGACCTAAGGTCATACTGATTTTAGCTAATCTAGAACTGTAATCGTATTTCATTATTCATCTGTTATAAAATGTTTTGCCAATATACAGAGAGGAGCTGCAATTTTAATAAAAGTGTTTACAGACATTACTACTTTTCAAGCATATATAAAGTTTATATGCTTATATAAATAAACCTTAAAAATTCTGTTCCAATTTTTCAGCCAACTGACATGGACATTTCCATGAGATTCCTGCTTATGTGACAAAAGACATCAGGGAATGTGTATTTCAGCTTTATGCATTATACATACACTGACCATCACCACTTATATTTGTCATTTATGCTTGAAGTGTTACCACATTAATTTGGCTAGGCAGTAGTTAAACCAGCAGTATGCCTCCTAGGTTAATGTGTGCCTGGGTTAAAATGCAAGTGCACCAGCACTAGCTTAGTTCTCAGCAGACTGTCTTTCAAACTGGAAATAGAGTGGAGTTGTCAGGTACAATGTCACAGTGCTCTCGTACAAACGGGCTACAATGTTCTGGGGTGAGTAATTTTTTTTTTTTTTTTAGCAAAGAATTATGATTAACAGTGAGAATTCAGAGGCATCAAAACTGTAGTTTAGGGACCTGGTTCAAAGGGAACCTGAAGTAGTCAAGGCAAGGAGAATGAAACTTTAATAAAGCAGGACAGACATATTTGATAGAGAGGTGATATAATTTAAAGTAAATTAGCTGTAGATATAAATTTACTTCAGCTATTTCATCTTTATCTTTTACCAGTTAAAGTGATTTTTTTTGTCTCACACCACTAGAGAATATGTAGTTACTATTTGAAAACACTAATAATCTAACTGAATCTTTGCCTTTTTTACAGTTATAAGGTAAAGTTGTAATTTTTTTTAGTTCCTTCTGTTTATGCTTACTCAGAGAGCTTTTGTTCCTCATTTATCAACAAAAATTTCTAGAAGATTTTACGAAAATATGATATGGGCTCTGGAGGACAGATTTATGTTTTCCCAAAATATGGTGGTTCCCTCCTTGTGCTAAGAGAGAAAGGCAAAGAGCTGGAGCTTGGCCAAATGGTCTACTCAGAAAAGCCCAAATGATAATGCTCTTGGGTTATTTTAATATCATGAGACATACATAAACATAGACAGCATGAATAGGATAAAGATGATTTCAGATTGTACACTGAAGCTAGTTCAAGCATGTAAATATAATCTGCATTTCATTTCTTGAGAACTCTGGGACAAAAATCAGAACTACTTTGAAAAAAAAATTATCAAAACACCTGATCTGGCTGAATAAAAGGGGTAACTTTAAAAACAGTCTGAAGATAAAGGATAAATATTTTACTAAACACAGTATTTTGGGTTTTTAGAGGCAAAAAGGTCAAAGTTTAAGGAAAATAAGGCAGTCTTGTTATATATTCTCCATGGCATTATACTAAACTAAAAACAGCTTAGCAGCTTCTTTGGAAGCTGCTTGACATCATTATCAGTAGAGAGTTTGCAGATATTGGAGAATATTCATTATTGTTTTGTAAGAAAGAAAGATTTTAACATACTTATTATAAACCCTTCAAAAATTATGGCATGAGAAATGGACAAAGTCTAAGTATGAGAAGTCAACTGGTTTTCAACTAAATACCAGCCAGACAATTTTCAACAGAAGGTGCATGGTCTTAAGCAGAGCACTGATTAAAATACTTAATCAAGTAAGCCGAGATGACAAACGAGACCAGCTGTAGAACAAAGATTGTACCATATCAGCTGTGCACACAGTATGGCTCAGCCTTGAGAAATGTCCACATGGGAAGGAGTAATTGACCAAAAAATTGTTGTTCAAAAGAGAATCTGATAAAAAAAATCAGCTTTACACCGTGTTGATAATGTAGCATTTTAATTTGCAACATCTGAACATTTAAGAAAACTAACTTTCCCTTTCATGTAAAGTTGGTCTCCTTGAGCTTTTTTTTCCCTATGTTCTTTTTTGAAATAAAGTATTGATTTTTGCTTCAGTGTTACTTATAAATATGTATAAGGCAAAAGTATATTTTAATGAGTGACCATTAGCTGATTTCCCATGGTCTTGTGTGTAGACAATAGATAAAAAATAAACATGTCTAACTAATGGCAAATAACTGTGCAGCCATGATCTAATGTTGCTTGTTTTCTTCTAAGTGTGATCAATCCTGCTTCCCCATGGGATGAATGTTTGCAGATGGATAGTCATACATACAAAGCCAAAAAAAAAACCTGAAAAAAATCTTGATTCTTTATTTATATAAGATACTAAATTTCAAATGAAAGTATACCAGGTGCTGAAAAACAACTGCATTTTAAGGATTGTGTTCTCAAGTGTGCTTAAAAGTGGGACAAATTTCTTTCCATTCTCTTTGAATGTTCTCTTTGCCCAGAGGTCCTGGTATTCTTTCACTTATTGAACAAAACCAACAAAAGTACAAAGTTCTGCTTGTGCTCAGTAACTAAGCATTTTGGTTAAAGACTGCTATTTTCTATAGCCAAGGGCATGTGAGAACGCAATGTAACTACCAATCATTTCTAGCAATCCTTGACTTCCCAGTCTGCAGAACCTCTTATCTACTTACTGTCAAATTGTCTGTGGAACATATTTCAGCCCAAGTCTAGAAGGGAGTGTAAAATTCTGTCCCTAAGGATACTGCAATTTCTCTCAGCTCTCCTTTTGCTGCACATCCTTTTCTGAAATCCTCTCTAGCAACCCAACAAGTACTTAACAATTCTTCACAAACCCTTATCCCCTGTGTGTCTTCAATATTCTTCCCAAACAAGGATCAGTATAAAACATTTTCAGTTGTATCCATTAATGTTTAATAACCAGCTTCCCCTTTGGTGCTTACTGCACAAAAAAATATCAATATTTGCAGCTGTTAAAATTTGTAATATTACTTCTTGACTCTGCAGCAGCAGCAATTTTATCTGAAAGCCAAAGTGGAGTTTTGTGTGATATGAGTGTCTTATCCTCTACTTTATTTCAAGGCATCAAATTTGGTGGAAAGTCTACAAAAACATGAACCTTAAAACCTGAATGAAAATGAAATGAAACTTAATGGTAATATCTTTCCTAATTTGGTATATCTGAGCTGAGCAAATCACACAATTTTAAGGGAATAGCAGTATCACTTGAAATCCTCAAGACCTTCAATATTATGATTTTTTAATAGAGACAACTTTAGTTATAATCTCAATTTTTTGAATATCTAATCCCAAAAGTTCCCTATTCAGGGAATAGGGACATTCATTTTGTGTTCTTTCAGCACTGAGAATTCCTTGAACAATGCCAATACAGCTTAAGATTAATCATTATTTCTCAGCTTTCTAATAAGGTGCTACGTCCTCTTGTGCATTTTTGATGGGTATTTTTACATTTTAATTATATTCTGAATTGTTAAAAAATTGCCTAGGCTTTCTTAAAGAACATAATTCAACAGGAAAAATAATTGACTGACTTTTCAAATCAAAATATTTGTTATTCAGAATAGCAGATGACTTTCTGGAAATTCTGGAGATTTTCTTCTGTTGAAGTGAAACTGGTACTAATTACCTTCCACTGATTACCTTCCATGCATACTCTTTATTCTGGAAGTAAGACCAAAGTAATTCTTTACCATTTAAAGAGGATTGAACGAAACTGTGGCCGTGCTTGCAGCTCAAGTGCAGAGTTGCACAGGAAATGGGGACAAATAGAAGGATTTATAACTTGATGGATTATGTTCTCAGTGTGATTGTAGCTTCAGTATAAAAAGGTAATTAAAAACAATTAATGATGCTGCCCATAAATCTGTCAAAAGACCAGCAGCTGAACATAAATATTATTCTAGTTGCACAACCCCTTACAGTATGATAAAGAGAAAATATGGTAAAGAGCCAAAGAATGTTTTTTCAGAAGTGCTTCATGAATTATTTCAGTTTGTTTTCCAGGAAGAGTTTTCATGAGAAACTTGTTTTGTGCAGAATTTCTCTCATTCTCTATTTAGAGTGAAAATATTGTCATGTAGTAGCTGTGTTTGCCTTGAGTGCAAAAAACAAAAGGCAATGTAAAGGAAGTTTCGAGTTCCCCTTTACTTACCGTGAGGTAAGGGCTTCTCGTAAAGGAATGAAATGGATTGAAACCACTCTGAGCTGTCAGTACATCACAGCTTTGAATCAACTGGAAAAGCAGCACAGTGTAAGCAGCGTGGGAATGGATTTTAATTTAATTAGGTGTCTTGTTCTGGCAAGAGGAGACAGGCGAGTGTTTCAGCAGAGTGGCCCGTGTGCCTCCCGCCCATCGCCAGGGGTATCCCAGTGCTCAGATGGTTCTGTGGTTGTGTGCCTGGGTGCAGAAAGGGGGAAGGCAGAGAGTGAACATCAAAGCTTGAAATCACATTCTTCTTTTGAATGAATTAATTTGATTTTACTAGGTTCTGCATTGTGTAGACACCAATAGAGAATTTTGACATACGCTTTTGTTACTTATATTTACACTATTTAACTGTTGATCCAGAACAAACTATGTAAAGTGAAATCAATTCTTCCCAAAAATCAAGCATCAGAAACACCCATTGTATCTCACATTCACTCACTCATAACAAGATATTCCCTCATTAGTCGCTAAGTGGAAATTAAATAGAGAAGAAAATAGCAACCTCCCAAATAATTCATTAGAAATATGCTATTGTCACAAAGTATTGTCTCAAGTGGTACTTTTTTGCTTCCTCACATGCTGCAGAATCACACTAACACTGTGTACTCTAGTATTGGACAAGTGTTATTTATACATTTGTTCTTTTCTTCTTTCATCCCTTAACTCACCAAATATAATTAAAAAGTATTTGTGGGAAAGGAGAAGACATGTGAAAGGCACCAAGTGACATGTGTGTTGTCACTTTTTTTCTGAAGAGCAAGAACTTCAAATCTACGATTGTCAGAACAGCACATGATGACCTTCTGGCACATCAAAACATAGACTACACAGACGTTGCATTGACAGTTTACAACTCTAACTGTGAGTCTCTGAGGGCATCATGATACAGATAAAAATGATGGCATTGCTTGAGAGTAATAGCTAATGGCCCATGCAGAAAGCTGTCTGCATCTGTTAGAGCACATGGGTACGTGCAAGGGTTACTGAGAAAATTGTTAGATGGAGTTGTTGAAAGAAGACAGGCCTGAAATTAAATTTGATCAGTAGAAACCTTTGTCTTGTGAACCTGTATGGCATGGGACTCCTTCATGTCTTGGGAGCTGATATGCATTCCATGCCTGAGCTGGTATCCTGCTCTACAGCAGGTAATCTGGTAAGCTTCCTGTTTGCAAAGTCCTGAAGAACTGTCTTTAGGGACATAACTACTTTTTGTCAGTATATCCAGAACAGCTGGCAATCTATCCAGAACAGCTCAGAAACTGTGTTGTATTGAGCCAAATCAAATCAGATTTTGACAGGTACATTCAGACATCAAAAATTTTGCTTAGGTTAAGACAGTCTCAGAGGATGAGCCACACCTTAATTACTGTGTGCCTTCATTTAGTGTATAGTTTCATATATGCTAAAAAAACAAAACCTCTATGATTATGTGATGTGATTGTACAGGTCAAAGCTGGGAACCGTTAAATGCTGAGGTAAATGAGGAAATGCTTGCATTCCTCCAATATTCCAAAATGTTATGGAGCCAGCACTAATTTAAAAACTACAACTTGAATTTTGCATAAAAATTTCCTTTCAATGTGAATTCATTTTGAACCTTCTGCCGTAGGCTAGCTCTATATTAATCACGTGCTGGCTCAATTCCCTCTTCAGCTTTGGTTTGTAGATAGCTGTAAAATGTAATTCATAGGATTAAAGAAAGAATAAGTTGTAAAGAGTCTGATTCTGCATCTACAGAAGTTGGGGAGACTTGAAGGCTGATACTTTGCCTAGGTGTGTCTTTAGAATTAAAGTCAATGTGTAATGCCTATACCGTTGGTTAAGATATAAGCACTGTTAGATCCAAGACTAAAAATGGGCACACTGATTTGATTGCTTTAAGCAATAGTCTACTGCACAAGAATAAACCAATGCACCTTTGGCATCATTCTCTAGAGAACTTTGCAGTTTTAGTCTCAAAAATACAGAAGTACATCCTGTGGAAACCTAGGAAAGTACCTCTGATATTTCCATTGGCTTCCTCTTTCACTAGGTTGGGTTACCCTCTTGTGATATGATTTCTCCATTCCCTAAAATCCTTTGCTTGATTCCCTCCAGGATCTGCCAAAGGCACTCTAACGATTCTCTAGTATCTCAAGTATCTTTGTCTGAAACAGCCTACTGAGGAGAAAAGCCCAATTTTTAGGCATAGAATGTTTGAATACAGCCCTTTCCTGTGACAAAACCTCATCTCTTATGAGCCATCGTGTATGTCATTAGCCAAGTTACTGACACTTTGGTGAGAAACACTAAAAAATGTAGGAAACCATGTTGGGATTCATGTTATCAGACTTTCAGTGCCAGCAATGTGATCATCTGAGCAGGTTCTTCTTTAGACTGAAGAAAAACAGGTACATCTTTACAACAGAACCTATTTTGAAGTGGATTTCACTTTTTCTTTTCGCTGACTATAAAAAGGATCTACATTTATTTAGATGCGTGTGCCATGTGCACCAAACATGGTATGACTTCTTTGTCTGACCTTTCACCAGAACCGCCAAGCTCTCAAAATGAGTAAAGCAAACTTTCCTGCCATGACAACCTAAAATGGAACTGAGCTGAATGCCTTAAATGAAAATCATGATGTGGCTTTATGTCTCATCCTTTGTCTGTAATATGTGACATTACCCAGACCTCTGCTTCTGCATTTGTAACACTAATAAGGAAGCTCTAAAGCAAGGAAAAAGTCTTCTGAAATGTGCTGTCAGTGATTATATAAACAGCAAGTGCTTGCCACATGGCAGCCAGGATATTTCGTTGTATGTATATAGTGATTTTTGTGCACAGTAGGGACTTGAAACATGTTAGGAAATGAAATGGCACAGCTTAGTTTTTCTGCAGAAACTCTGCTTCAGTTGTAAAATTGATCCTAAACAGTTACTTATGTTTATAAACTGTCAAGGAATTTCCAGTTAAAAGAAAATTCTTCTTTTTTTTTTTAATTTTTCATTTTTTTTTAATTTTAGAAATTATTTCTCCTGGTATTGAAATACAAAGTATAATTTCCAGAATAAGTTGAATAGACTTAAAATAATTGCAGACCAGATTTCTTCCTAACTCGCCTTTTGATATCTAAAGTTTTTTACCAGAAATTCATTGTGGTCTAGATATTGGCTTTGTGGAGCATTCTGTCCTACCTGAATTTGGAAACTGAAAGGAAGTGCTGGCAGAAGTGACTTTTCTAAAGTTGAATATGAAGTGTATATATTTTTAGTTGTTCTTGCCATCTTGTTGAGTTGTTATCCCAACATGGTTGTGCAGAAACCATTATGACAATATTCAGAACCAAATCAAGACATTCTAGCTAAAAAGGAAGAGGCTGGCTGCTTCCTCAGTGGGTGGAGAAATAAATTTGCATGCATTAGTAAAGATGGCAGTAATTAACATAAGCCTCCTCCATTTATATTTGTTTATATAGAAGATGTTCTTTAACTGGTTTTGGTGGATATTCAGATATAAGACATGACACGTGTTCAGATGCTGTGGATTGGGAGAATGAGAGCTCATAAGAGCAATACTTAGGAAATATAGTAGAAAATATGCAAATATACAAAATTGTACTGGAGACCTTTGTGGGAGCCACAAAAGTGAACCATAATATTCTTTATCAGTCATATTGCTTACCAAATTGTGGCAGAAATTTAATGTTGTTTTTCAGGATTTACTTATTGTTAGAACAATATGTGTTGGTAAGACAAGAACAGTGTTTTGGCTCTGATTAAAATGAGAAAACAATAAAGAGTATATTGAAGGGGGCGTTTTGTCTCTGTGATGTTGATTTGAAAATGCAAATATGAAAAGAATTTATTGCAATTAAATTGAAGGAGAAGTAACCTAAAAGAAGCTTTATTTTTTTAGGGGAGAAATCAACTTAATTAGGAATGTCCCAAAACAGAGGAAGCAGACAAAACTTTAAAATCTCGTGTATTTACGGCTGATTAATAATGTTTATCTTGAAAAATAACACCCCCCCAATAGATCTGTATGCCTGATTACAAATATTTGTTAAATTTGTTTACAAACACACATTTTGTTTATTCCAAAATGCAGCAGAAGAGATTGAAATAAATTAACAGTTATTTCAGAAGAATGTGTAACAAAGTTCTTGACACTTCTGCTCAACTGCCAAAACAATTTCAGAATTAAAAGATATTATCATATCTTATTAGCATGTTAGCATGTGTAAGCTGTGTAAATGTTGAGGTATGATCACAGCATCACAGAACTAAAAGGATTGGAAGGGACTTCTGGAGATCATCTAGCCCAAGCCCCTGCCAAAACAGAATCACCTAAAGCAGATGACACAGGAATGTGTCCAGATGTGTTTGGAATGTCTCCAGACAGGGAGAATCCACAACCTTCCTAGGCAGCCTGTTCCAGTTTTCTGCAACTCTCAATGTGAAGAAGTTCTTCCTCATGTTGAGGTAGAACTTCTTGTTTCTCAGTTTATGGCTATTGCTCCTTGTCATGTCGCTGGGCACCACGGAAAAGAGTCTGGCACCATCCTCTTGGTACCCACCTTTGAGACATTCATATGTATTAATGAGATCCCCTCTCAGTCTTCTCTAGACTAATCAGGCCCAACTCCTGCAGTCTCTCCTCATGAGGGAGATGCTCCAGACCCCTCATCATTGCTGTGGCCTTCCCTGGAGCCTCTCCAGTAGGTCTTTGCCTTCCTGAACTGTGGAGCCCAGAACTGGACACAGCACTCCAGATGTGGCCTCACTAGGGCCAAGGGGAGGGGCAGGATCACCTCCCTCAACCTGCTGGTCACACTCTTCCCAATGCACTCCCGGGTACCACTGGCCCTCCTGGCCACAAGGACTCTGCTAGCTCACAGTCAGCTCTCACCCTCCAGGTTTGCCAGGTCCTTCTTCACAGAGCCACTTCCAGGAGGTCAGCCCCAGCCTGTGCTGGCACTTGGGGTTATCCTTCCCCAGGTGCAGGATCCTCATTTGCCTTCTCTGAACCTCATTAGGTTTCTTTCTGCCCAACTTTGTGGCCTACCAAGGTCCAGATGAATGGCAACAGAGCCTTCAGGTGTATCAACCACCTCCCACAGGTTGTCCTCATCTGCAATCTTGCTGAGGGTGCGTTCTATCCCTTTGCCCGCATTGCTGATAAAAAAGTTAAGATTGGTCCCAGTATTGATCCCTGGGGAGCACCACTGACTACAGGCTTCCAACTGGATCCTACTTGGCTGATCACAACCCTCTGAGTTCTGTCATTCAGCCAATTCTTGATCCACCTCACTGTCCATTCGTCTGATCCACAATTTCTGAGCTTATCCATGATGTTATTATGGGAAATAGAGTCAAAAGCCTTGCTGGAGTTGAGACAGACATCAGCTGTCCTCCCCCCATTGACCCATTCTGTCATGCCATCATAGAAAAGTATCAGATTGGTCACCATCCACAGAAGACAATGTTCTCCCAGAAATCCAGATGAAAAAAGCATAAAAACATTTTCCCTATAGATTACTTTTATACAGCAAGTGAACAGCTCCACAGTTTTTACATATCTCAGAGAAGAGAAAAGTGGTGGACAGAAACTTTTAATGACTGAGTGCTAAATGTTTCCTTAGTTTGGTATATGATCACTGTGATGTAGTCTAGTACTTAAAGTCTGAGGTATGATAAAGAATTGATGTGCAGTTAGTGGGACACCTATATATAGCTCTTACCTAAAAGCACATTACAGCAAAGCAAGGGGAGTGTATCCCCTCAGCGGTATGCATTAGCTCTCATTGACTTCACACTCTGACTTCAGAAAACATAATTACTTTAACCTGATTTAGCCCCTGTTTTTTCTAGAAAAAACCTCACATACTTTTCAGAAACACACAGGCAATGTTCAGTCTTTGCAAAACTATTGATGGATTCTTTTGGAAGGCAATGCAATGTTCGTGGTCTAGCCACGGGAAAGTGCCCTCTGGCCTGTTCTGTCACTGTGTCTGCCTTACAATTCTTACAATCCTTACAATCCTTACAATTTTAGAATTTATGATATTTGCTCTTATCAAAGAAATGCCCCAGTTGCAGGATTGAAAATAATGTTCGTTGTTCATTTTGGGGTGAGTGGAGATGTGCAAGATATGTACTATTAAAAGGCTGAGTGTCAAGTGAAATTAATATAGTGCTACTTACAAAGATGTATATGATTTAAAATTAAATATTTTAAATTGTAAAAATATAAAAATTGAAAAAAATTCAAAACTTCTAATACTTGAAGCATGCATTTGACAGTGGTAGATACATATATTTTGGCAAATGCAGTTATTCAGGGTACTCTGTTTTCCAGGAATAACACCGTGATGTCACGTCCTTCTGGCTGAGTAGTTGCTCACAAACAGCTTCTTTACTGATATTTTATGTTGGAGTCCTACTGTTCATTAGACTTCTTGCTACTCACAAATACAAAAATATTTCATATTTCATCATTTGGTTTGTGTTTTCAGGCTTTTCTTGTGGATCTTATATTCTACCTTCTGTTGAATTCTGAAGGGCTGCTCTTACTGTTTTGGTGATTTATCCAAGTATGAATAAAACAATGAAAATGCTCTGTTAAGGGCTTGTCTCCACTTCATGAATATTGCAGCATAGAATATATTGTGTCCTAAAGCCCAGAGTCCATTTCTCTAGAAAGAAACAGTTTCTGCAGCAGCTTATATGAAGAACAGCTACTATTAAACCAACTGATGTACTTTTATATTTTTACATTTCCAAAATGCAATTTGTCAGATGAAAACAGCTTGGCCAGCAGCCTGTGCCACATCAGTTTTTTGTGGGTTATCTCTGTGCTCAGAAGATGATAGCATAGTTCCTGGTAGTGGAGTATTTGGATGATACTTTGTAGGCATAAGCAAAGTATGAGGTCATTTTCTTTTTTTTTTTTCTTCTTATTTTTATTTTTTTAAAATTTTTTTTTTTAAGGGAAGTTTCACTTGCTATTAACTTATAATAGAAGAGATACTTTGCCTTGCCCGACACTCCCAGTGCAGAGGTTGCCTCTGCTGGGAAGGACCCTCTCTGTGAGGTACAAAATAGCATCATTTGACATGTGTGTCTATGGAGAGATGTAATGCATCCTGAAAAATAGGCTCAGAGGGTAACTGCATGGAAGGAATAAATGGTCCTTAAGGTGTCTTATTGCTCCACTTTGTTTATCTCAGGTATCTTAGGCATCCTTCTCTTCTGTGGGGTTTTTTTGAAGTATTTTATGATTTTGCTTTCTGCACTTCTTGTGTGAGTAAGTTACTTGCTCTGAATGGCTTTGAATCCCAGATTCTTTCTTCTGTGTGACACAACATCCTTTTTCAAACTATAGTATTACATACTGTATAGTAGTATCTGTCATAGGCCAGGGTGGATGGGGCTCTGAACAACCTGGTCTAGGGCCAGGTGTCCCTGCCCATGGCAGGGTGGGGTTGGAACTAGAGGATCTGTAAGGTCTCTTCCAACACAAGCCTTTCTGTGGTTTGACCATTCTATCCAGCATCAAAAGGATCATATCAAAAGGAACAATTTTATTTTTCTGTAACAGAAAAATAGGAATCATAATGTTTTGCTATTAATGACAGCAATAAATCTTTTTTAAGCCATTATGAGTTTTGCCTCATAATTAATATAAAGTGAGTAATATGGATTGTTGATAAAGCCGTATTTTATAGGGCAAAATGAAAATTAAGATTCTGTAATATATATAAGAGAAACTATTAATGGAAATGGAGTTTTTGTGGCATTGGTGTAACTTATGAAGTCAGGCTGTGTGTGTGATACAGATTTTCTTGTGCAATTTAATACAGAGTAACTGTTTCTCTCATGGGGCACTAAATAAAATGAAAGTGTATACACTGTCTGTATGTAGGGGCCATTCCTTTTTGAACTGAAGCAGTGTGATTATTGATTAAAGTATATTGCATCTCCTAATTCAAGAAAAAAAACCCATAACTTAATTACATTGTAAGTGGCTTTCCCTATTTTGTCTTGATTATGTAAGATGCAGGTAGACATTTACTAAAGTGTTCAATGTTTTTTTATTCCCATGTTTCAGCAATGTTTTCAAATATAGTCCAGGTAAAGCAGAAATAAATGTATGCTGTCCAGCAATGACATTGTGAAACAGGAATAGAGGAAGAAAAACACACACATTTCTTTACACAAAGTTCTGCAAATTAAAATTTAAATTCTTTTTTCTAAAAACAATGGGTATTTGATATATGTCTAAAACTTGGCTGCTGTATGACAGCGTTGAATGTTTTTCTCCTGTGAGCTGTTTTCTACAGTGACTGTCCTTGACCAAATCAGAAAATGAATTTGATTTCTCTAATGCAAAAGGTAATTGGATTTCTCTTTATGGAATGCATCCCTTTAATGACTGTCTCTGCTTCAGCCAATTTAGCTGCATCTGACCTGACACTGATCTGGTGATATGACTTTAAATAAACACCAAAGTTGGGAGATGAAAGACCAGCTATTTGATATCAGAAATAATATATCCTGCCTCATTTTGCCATTTTCCTCAGAAAATATCTCCTTCTTGAATGCCATTCCAATGAAACATGCTCCTCTAGTAATTGGTCATAGAGCTGCAAATTGCAAACTTCTCCCAAATATAATAATCTCCCAGAAAGCATGTAGAGAAACTATTTTGAAACTTGAAGAAAGCCTCTTGAAACATCTGTCCTTCTTTGCAAATACTCACTACTATGTAGGCTCTTCCTAAGAGGAAGAAAAAGTGTTTTCTAAGTAGCAAATTAAATTTTTACGGAGGTCTTGTTCAGCATTAAATATTTATTGAAATATTTATTTAGATAATTGGAACATTATAAAAAAGTATTATAGCCGAGAAAAGATTTACCCACATAAAACAGTTATTAAAGGTGATATTTTTAAGATATCTGTTCTTTCTTAAGATTAGGTTTAATGGAATAATGAAATTCCAGAATGTGCATTTCTATTTATTTAACATAGTCATTATCCTTTGGACCCAGCCCAGGCTAATACACTGAGCACTTTTAACCCCAAATGGATTTGAACCCAAAATTTAGCAGTTTTTAATTTATTCATTGGCCATGTGTTTTTGTTTTTTGATAAAGAGTCTTAATGACATTGATTGAAAGTGGTAGCTTACACTCTGGATGATAAACTGGATTTTAAAACATCTGTGAAATTTTGTCTTCAGTTAGAAGTTATTTTCTTCTGAAACCTTAAGATTTATTTTCATTTTGATCAAAAGATATAGTAATTTCCCATTCTTTACTGATAACAATGAGATAGAATTTGGTTTGCTCATCTGCATTTTGAAGCAGGTGGTCACCTCCATTTCCTTTATCTGATCAATTATTTCTTAAATCTTTACAAATGGATAGGTTTTCCACTCTGGATCTTTCGCACAACAGAATTTATGAGTTTATTGTGATGTAACTTTTAGTTCTTTTTAGTATGGTTAATTTGAAGTAAATGGATATGAAAACACAGCTTCCCAAAGAAGCAGGTGCCTGAGGGGTATTCACCTCCCTCACTGAGCTGAAAGTAATTTTTAATACTTTCATGCACCACCCAGAAGTACTGCATACATATGAGTCTCTGGACAGAGAAACAGATGGTCTCATTAGGTAGGAGTTATGAAAACGACGATAAATATTTCATACTCTCAAATTCTTTTGCAAATTTTACGTCTTTTTTTTCTGTTGCCTGTCCTGAGTGTGCTTTTTATACTGATAGCAGGAACTGAGAGGACATTAGAAATGTTAAATAGTGCTTAATTCACAGGCTTCCACTGCCTAGCTGCAGTTCTGATGTCAAGAGTGGAAGTTCCACTGATGCTGCTCTCAGGGAAGTGGTTCCCCTCTCCCAGATTGGGCCAGAAAGCTTCACAGCCACAGGGGAGTGTAACTCACATCCTGTAGGCTGCTGTAACTTTTAGACTGGTTCCTCTGATCTGCTTATCTCTGGATCTCTGCAGGTTTCGTTGTTTCTCAAAGAGTTGCATGCACTTCTAGAGGCAGAATATGTGGCCCAGTATTTGTTATCTTGGTTGCCAGTAACACTGGACGTACTATTAGTCCAGTTACTACTAACTACTGTCTGTTATTATTATCAGAAATGATGCAGGTGTGCCACACACAAAATAAAAATGTTCCTAAAGTCCTTGCTAGTCCTGCCTTATGTAACACCAGTGTAACTCTCTACTATTTCTTCTTTCCCTGTAGGTCACAGATATGATGCTTCAGGACAAACCCTACCCAGACTGGGGAAAGTCTGCCAGAGCTTTCTGGAAGAAAGGAAACATTAGGATCGTTTTATTCTGGTAGGAAAATAGCAAAATCAAATTACTATAAACAAACCGTTTATAGAACATTAAAAAACATACCTTCTATGACTGTCTGTGGCAGAAAGAGGTATGGTTGGAAAAAAAAGGTAAATCCGGTCTAACAAAAAATTAAACATTGCAAAAATGATACATGAGTGAGGAATTCCTAATCAAAATAGTTGGTGTAGAAATATAATTTTTAAATTGAATTATAAAGTTTCTTTTATTCTATTTTGACAACTTTATAATCGAGTTGCAAAATTTTTGCTATATGTGATAATATTTGAGTGTCCCACTGTAATTCCTTGTAATAAAGTAGATATTTGAACTTCCTTTTGTGGACATGAAATTAATTTTAGCAATTCCTCGAGTGACCACATGAATAGGATTTAAAATGTCATGTCAGTCTCAAATGGTTAAGAAAAATATTACAAATCAATGCAAAAGGTTGTGAGGGTTAAGAGTTTATGTCACCTCAAATGTAGCCTCTTCCAGATAAATTCCATACAAATGTAACTATTGGAACAGAACACAAATTATGACCGGAAAAATGGAAGATGGAGAATATATATTCTAGGAAGCAGTCTGAAGACCTTATAGTTGAAGATTTAAGAAATAGCAAAGATTTTTTTGATTATATCAGAACTGGAAAAACTCATGAAAATGTCATCAGACCTGCTGTTTTTAAAAGAACAGATTTCAAAAGAACTCTTACAGGGAAGTTGAAAGATTTATTCGCATGGAGTCTCCTACAGAAAATGCAGTGAAGTATTTTGCACTTTAAAGGAGTAAAAACAAGCTGTTATACCATGTTAAGGCAATAAAGGAAATAATAAGAGAAATATGAAAAGAAAGCAGAATCAGATGGCTGATGGGCTACACACAAAGCTTATAAGGAACTGTAGAGGTTGAGCTGATGCAAATTTTATTAGCACTTAATTGCCTATTGAAAAATTGAATATTAAAATTTGATTTTGTATTGTTTTTTCTGCCTTTTTTTTTTCCCCAGCAAACTAGTATTATTCTACTGGCCTGTATGTCTGAGTTCAGTTTTAGCTAAATGGATTGAATGTATCATATAATTGTATGTTATATATTATGTATCATTGTATATCAATAATGGAATTATGAGCAAAGCTCTGGATTAATTTCTGCTAAAAGAAGCTGGGGAATCTTTGCTGAACGAAAACCTTCTCTGATCTGTTAGAACTCTTTGCACATGTCATCCAAGTAATGGATGAGGGAGAAATGGCTGATATAATTTATTTGGACTTTCCCAAGGCTTTTGACAAAGTTCTTTACTGAATGCAATTAAGAAAACTAGTAAGACTAAGTGTGTTAACATTTAGAAATCATCTCAGCAATGTACGTTGAAAGTTATGAATAAAATAATAATTTTCTGCTACGTTGATAAGGCCGAGGAGTTACATTATTTAATGTTTGAAGTAGTATTCATTATTTATATACATCATAAATATTAGTGACATGACAAAATTTAAAGATTAAGTTAATAAATTGAAAAATGCATGAAAGAGGGCTCTTAGAAAACTAGGTGAAAAAATAATGTGACTGAATACTTGAGTTATGGATGGGGGCAGGGGGATTCAAGCAGCTCCTTGTCATCATTGCAGGATGTGCAGAGGAAGATTCTGTGTCAGTGTGCAGGGATGGGCAAAAAGGTAAAGCAGGTGTATCAAAAGAATTCACAGGCAGCTGCCAAGTGGGCTGCCAATGATTACAGTGTCATCTGAGTAAAAAGCTCAGTCTAAAACTTCATTGATTTTTTTCACCCTTGTCTAAAGAATAGCTTTGTCTGAAAGGCTGAAAAGGAGATTAGTTAAGATTTAGGGAAAAAAAACCTGAAAAGACTGGAAAAATGGAAAAAAAGGATTAAAAGCAAGGTGACATGATAGTTTTCAAATTTATATGCCAGTTGGGGAGACCAATAAAATGGTATTAAAATTATTAAATATTGTTGCAAGCAATTTTCTTCCACTCTAAAATGTTAAAAATCAGTATTTTATTTCAAATAATATTCACACTAACAAATCCTACCAAAAGCTCAGTATAGAGATGAGTAAAACACCTGGATTTTCATGCAAAAGTCTCATACTAAAGGGTATATGCTCAAAACCTAAAGGGTGACATAAAATGCTTTTATTTTAACTTTAAGCAATGAAATAAAATACCCCTGGATGACAGTCTATATTCTGTGAACATCATTTAGACAGTGCAAGGTAGACACCAGTAAAAGTAGATTGCTTTTTTTCTCCACTAGGTAGGAAAAATAAAGGAGTGATAATGTTATGCATGGTAACATGGGTTATTTGTATTTACTTTATTGTTGCTTAAGCAATGTGATGTGTATAGCTTCGTTTCTGAAATGTCCTCAATGAAGCATCCTCAACAGTGTGTTGTACACAGATACTGGTAGGTGAAAATCAGGTCATTTTCTAATAGCATACCTGTTTAGTAGAGCTAATGCAGTACTATGCACTGTATTTTAATTTTTCCTAGTATAGATATGTGATAAAGTCTAAAGTGGTTGATGAAATGAGAACCTTAGATACAAACTAGACTTGTTTTTCTGCTAGCGTCTTTTTTTATTTTTGGGTTTACTTTGCAAAATTAGAAAATTTCTGTAGATGTACCAAAGATGGATGGATTGTAAAGGTGGTGAAGGCAGAATCCACTTATTTATGATAGTTAGTTATGTGACCACTTTGTTTCTCATTTGGAAATGTTTTCAGATCTCCAACACAACTAATTCACAAAGGTTTTGATTTACCTTACCATTTTCTGTTTTAAATCATTCTTTGGAAACGTTGTCTGTAACTGCCTGGGTGTCCCTCCTGAGGATTCTGGCTGACTTCTGAATTTCTTCACAATAGAATTCTTCCACAAACAGTTCATCTAGCTAAAGAATGATCAGTTGCTATTTGCCTTTGTGTAATCCATCATAAGGAGTACTTTCAAGTGCCTTCAACTTTTTTCGAAGTCAGAGATTGTCTTTTCATAAAGAAGGTCTCCATTTTGGTAATTTCCAGTTCTGCTCATGACAAATTACAGCATTCTGGGGCAGCTTTGTGTAATGCTGTTATACTGCTAAGTGATACAATGCAAATACACTTTCTCATGTGGTTAAGAAAGTGTGTTGTCAAGAGGGCTTCTAGGTAGCAATGAAGAATCTTGAACCCTGATGGAATTACTAAGATGTGCAGACATGTTACAAAAGAAAGATACACACAAGGAGTTAAATATCTGCACCACCTGCAGTCAGATGAGTCTCTCTGCAGACCACTGTCTCCAGTGCTCTGTCATCACTGTCAGTATTGCAAAATTATAAGCATGACTTGAAATAAGCTGGTTTTTTTTAATATGTTGATAACTTGGCTGATTTAGGAGAGACAAATTATATATGACACAAGAGGACTGGCATTTGAAAGAAGCAAAAAGAAAAGAAGTTTGTTGAATAGAATCAAATAAAGATCTTGGACAAGACTGATGACAAGTCAACAGCTGTAGCTAGTGGTAAGATAAATAAATAAGACAATATATAACTGTACTTATTTTGATGTTGGATATTACATGAAGCAGGGGCAGAAGTAGAATTTGAGAAGAGTGATTATTTTGCAAATATTTTTTTTATTTCCCTGCAAACATTTAACAAGGCCAGCCTGCACTAAAGGTGTCCCCTACACCTCTGCAGAGGGGCAAGCTCTCCCCAGCAGCACAGGCAGGTGATGTTAGAGGCAGCCCACACCAGTGCCCCAGTGTGTGCTCAGGCTGGATAGTCACTGCCCATTTAACACACAGCTCTCTGCCACCAAGGCCTGGGGTTAACTCTGCCTGCTTTGTGCCTGAAAGCACTCTCTCCTCCTTGCAGTGCCTTCTGCAGTGACCTGCCATATCCTGTGAAGAACTGAGCCTAGCAGTTGGAATAAAATCATAAGGATGTCTCTGGGCTGTGTGCAGTTTGCTCAATAGAGGCAAGACCTGAATACTCTATTTTGACAAACTGCCCCAATATTAATTGTCCTCAAAAATTTCCCAACAGAGTATGGAGGGTTTATAATAAGCAAGACATAAAGAATGTGAACTTTTAGCCATAGGGAAAAAACAGAGCACAGTCAAAAAGAAGCCAGTTTATGGGAAGAAAGGAAAAGAGCTGCTGAGGTCTGTGTAACCAGGTAACAGAAAATTGATATTCAAAGTTAGATTATCAAAATGGGGAATTGTAGAGATAACAGTGGATTGTGCAGCTGAATCTTGATTGCAGACAGCATGACAGAACAATATATACAAGCTGAACCTTTGAATATGCAAGTTCCAGGCTGCAATCCATTTCTATGGTGTCCCTGGCTAGACATTCATAGTATGTGTACACAATGGTCGTCTTTATTGGTGCGATAGAAACAATTGTCCTTTGACACAGGATTCTTGTCCGAAATAATGCAAAACAGATACCAACATGGAAAAGAAATAGACTAATACAGATAATTGTAAATTTTTGATTCTCTATGTTTGCTGCTTGACTTTGCAAACTAAACATTCTTCTATTAGTATGTATTTCCATAAGCTCCTGCTAGCTGTCTTTAATAAAAAATACGACTACATGTGCTAAGAAATGTGTGCTAGGAATCAGAGTATTTTAATTTAGCAAATCAACCTAGTAATATAAATTTAGAAGCTTTTATTCAAAATAATTGTTCAGAATTGTTACATACATATGTGTATGCTGGCTTGTGTCAAACATAGCTGAGGTTAGTATTCTTAACTGGACAATATTTTGTACCCTGGAAGTAGAGAAAGCTTCCTTATGAGATAGATAGCCACATCTTTTACAAAGAAATAAAAGCAGTTTCTAGAAGAGATTTTCTATTATGCACCTATTTGAATGTTTGGTTTGATGAATTATATTTCCATATTCTGTGCTTTCACAATTAAGATGATAAGTTTATACCGGAAAATTATGTTCTTTTCACAAATATGAGTGTTCAAAAGACAGCTTCTAAAACATTCATTCTTCTCACTATAGGCTGCATTAAGAAAAACTAACTATACATTATAGCTCAGTCAATTTAAGTTGTGTACTAGCTGAAACAAAACAAACCTTTCATTAAGTTTGAGTAAAAGTTTTTGGAATACATTCCCACAAATAAAACTGCATGAAACAATGAAATGGTTGTATCTATAATATGTGTGGATTTGGATATAAACATGGTATTCTCTCCCTGGTTTGGAGGTTTTTAAGTTTATCTATTAATTCTTTCATATTTCAGTAGTTTATCTTGGGATAAGGTACTGACTACTGAACAAAAACCTGGAATCATCTAAAAGGCAAGGCAGATTTCCTGGTAAATAGCATAAATAGTACAAAAGAACATACAAATATTTTCTAATATTATTGCTCACAGTAAATCTTATACTATAACTCAAGTGAGTAATATCAGTTTGGATAAGCAAGACAATACATAAGTTTCTCACGTTTTCCTTTTTGTCTCAATACAAAATATTCACTAAGGTGCTCCACAGATTATTTTTGTTGAGTGATCTGACTACTAATCTGGTCTGGCATTGTTAAATATATTCTGTCAGGATAAAACTGTCCATGAATAGTAATTGTTATGTTTAGTCTGGCCATCAAGAGGTATGAGTATAATTTTTCGAGAAATGACTAAAATATTTTTGAGAGCATTTATTTAATTTCTGGGTATTATTGGTAAGCTGTGCTGTGAAATGACAATTTTTAATACAGAAAAATGTTGAAAATAAGTAATCATAATACAGAGTGCTGAACTTCCTTTCATGTAAATGAGAGCTGTTTGAGGTTTCTGCCTATTTTTAGTTTTCATTATTTATTATTTTGAATATTTGAAAACATTGAATAAATATGAGAATATTGTATTATCAAAAATATTTGCAGGAAAGTTTTTCTTCAACTTGGTCCTGTACAAATTCTCTGGTTCACGTCCTGAGGAAAATTTTTCCGCTTGGATAACAAAGTGCTTGTACAGATCTAGTGTGGAAAAGTAAAGGTGGTCAAAACTCACAGAATGGTTGAAGCTTGCCAACCACATGAGTCAGATACATTTTTGGACCTTTTTCTCAGATGCCCCCACTCCTCAGTGCATGAAAACTATTGTGTCAGCAATTCAGGGTTCTCCCACCAATCTGCTCTCCCCAGTGGTGCTGCTTTCAGCTGGAATTGTTACTCAGCCCCTAGCAGAACATGTCTGCCCTTCTCCTCCCCTTCCTCCCTTCCTCCAGCACAGCAAGAGCCCAAAATGCTACGGTGTTTGCAGAAGCAAGAGGGAAAGGGTAAGGATGATCTGGGGCCCTAGGTCAGCTGTGGGGAGGGTGGCTTCTGACATTGCATTTGCTGATCTAACGTTGTGCTCTGTCTCAGCCTTTCCCTGGCTTTTCTGGGAGCATCTTAGGGACTGAAATCACTCCAGTGGCCTCCCATGTGGTCACATGGACTGTGTTTTGCATAGGCTGCTAATGCACTGCATGAGGGGTGGATGCTTTGCATGGCATTATTTATATATGAGCAGAGAAAAGGTATGCATATGGGAGGGCATGCAGGTGGAAGTCGCCCATCTGTCTCAACTATCAAGAAAGAAATCTGTGGCTTGCCTGTGCCAGTCTCTATTTGGAAAGGCTGTGTCATGCATTTTCCCACACCCTGGTCGTGACAGGAAGAATAGTGAGACAGATCACTCTTCATCTCACTTTTCTTCTCAAGGCAAAGCATTTGAGGGAGATATAATTAAGTTTAGGGAGCACAGAGCTCTGAGATTAAAAAAATACTTTAAAACCAAGGCAACAAATGAAAAATGTGAGATCACTTTAGCTTGAAGATTAAGTTCTTTATTTTTCTCATTCAAGTTACATTAAGTGGTCTCATCCTATTTTTTTTCTGATGGATACTCCTACAAATCAAACAAAAACATATGTTGCTTCTGTATTTGTATTTGCATGAATAAGAGAAGGATTGGCAGAGGAGGAGAGCGAGTATAGTGTGGCAGCTTTCCTCTCATATGAAGTAGAACATACGTGCTCATCTACATTCCACAATCACACACTTGACAGGGCAACAGAGGGAAGGAAGGGCTCTCCTAACGCCCCTGCACTTTACACCATTCCCCTGGTAAATTCTAGAGTGGAAACATTTAATGTCCTGGAGTTTAAAAAATATATTCACAGACCAATCTGGCTGAAAGATAATTATACTGAAGAGAGAAAAACATCATCCATTAGCTACAATGGGATTTTGGGCTGGGCCCACAGACATAAATTTCACCTTTAATTTGGATTCAAATTCTCTGAACCAGTGTGGTACATATGTATTTTATACCATGTCTTTTCGGTTCGTCATCTTGTTTAAGCTTTTTGAGTTATATTTGGTAGATACTTGCATTTCAGTAGTTGATTGCCTGTTAGAAAAAAAGCCTTAGTTTTTATTCCTACATAATTGCTAGATTCCTAAGTATAGCCTTCATAATTGGATGGATATGGCAATCCATATTCACCTCTTTCTAAAAGTACATTTTATTCCATCTCTATTACTGAGAAAGAGGTATATCATGAACAATTACTAAAAATATTTCATCCAATGTATAGCTTTAATAAAACTTCTTAAATGCAGTGTCTCCAATGTTTCACTAATAACTGTACTGCCAAATGACAGAACTTTCACAAAATCACATTCTATGCCAAAACCTGAGAAGCTCTAATTCTTAGATAAAATTTTTTCTTGGGAAATTCCAAGAAGTTCTTTTCTCTGAATGGGCAGTTGCAGTTCTTGGTTCCACCACAGTTGGAGCAAGTCCTTTTTTTAGCACATTCTCTCCACTTTCTGCAGAATTCTTGCTAAGCAGAAGACACCTCTTCCCCCACTCAGGCACTGGAAGATATTCCAGAAGAGCAGGATCTGTGATGTGGTTGTTGTTATATCATTGCCCTCCTTCTGCTTGAGTGCTTTACCTTTCTTCCTTTGTTTGTTGCTAGAAATTTTTTTTTCTATCTTCAGCGTTTACAGCTAGCCTAGGTATCATTCTAGGTCTTCTCCAAAATCAGGACGAATGTAGCTGTCACGTAGTATGCTTTATGTGATCATATAGGCAAGAAAAAAGTGCTAATAAATAAATAAACATATAATATAAAAATAAAAAATATAGTCAGATAATTGAGATAGTCACCCTAAGATACAAGTTCTGAGTATTGTAATTATATCAGCATGCACATTGTGGACTATTATTCTTACAACAGGAGGAAACATTTCAGATTATCAATGTAGAAATTCAGTCTTGCATCCTTGCTTCAGTGTGCAGAAGCCTGGCAAAATCATAGCCCAAAACATGGTCAGTTAAACTGAAGCTCATTTCTTTGGGGAAGCTGTAAAGAATCCATCACACCAAAGACTGGTGCATAGAGAAGTTGCAGCGTCAGCTGATGGATTTGTTCAAGATGTGAACTCTGAAAGCCCACAAAGTACAGTGGAGATCAGTGGAGAAAGTGAGTGTTTCAGCTGCTCACGCTTACAGCCAGAGTTCATTATGGCTGGATTCCAAATATCTATAGAGTTTTCTAAAATAAATGTGATGGTTAGAGTAATGAAATTATTTGCCTTCCTGGAATGCTGGAGTATTTTTTAAAAATTGTATTTCTCTGTAATGGCATGTTTAAATTTGTGCCTTAGAGTTTGCTGATGTACTTAGCTTAACTTCTGACTCATTTTTCTCATAGAATCGTAGAATGGCATAGGTTGGAAGGGAATTTAAACATCATCTCTTTCCAACCCCTCTGCCAATGCCTTTCACTACACCAGGTTTCTCAAAGCCCCAGTCAAACTGGCCTTGAACACTTCCAGGGATGAGGCATCCACAACTGCTCTGGACAGTGCCTCACCACTCTTACAGCAAAGAATTTCTTCCCTATATGTAATCTAAATCTGCCCTCTTTCAGTTTAAAGCCATTCCTCCTTGTCCTATCTCTACATGCCCTTCTGAAAAGTCTCTCTCCACCTCCCTTGTAGCCTCCTTTAGGTTCTGGAAGGCTGCAGTAAGTCTCCCTGGAGCCCTGTTTTAAACAACCCAACCTCTCTCAGCCTGTCTTCATAGGAGAGGTGCTCCATCCCTCTGATCACCTTTGTGTTCCTCCTTTGGACTCCCCCCAGAGGTCCATGTCCTTCTTTTGGGGAGCCCAGAGTTGGATGCAGCACTATAAGTGGGGTCTATCAAGAGTGGAGTAGAGGGGCAGAATCCCCTCTATCACCCTGCTGCCCACGCTACTTTTGATGAAGCTCAGGGCACATTTGGCTTTCTGGGCTGCAAGTGCCCATTGCCAGGTCATTTTGAGCTTCTTGTCCATCAGCAGCTGCAACACCTTTCTTACCAGGGCACCTCTGCCAAGGGGAGAAATTAATCTGCCCATCCTGTACTTGCGTGCTTGGGATTACGCTGACCCAGGAGCAGGACCTTGCACTTGGCCTTGTTGAACTTCATGAGGTTTGCACTGCTCCACACCTCAATCATGTGAAGGTCCTTCTGGGTGTCATCCCTTCCCTCCAGCATGTGGATTCTACTAGAGTTTGGTGTTGGCAGCCTTGCTGAGGTGCACTTGATGCAGCTGTCCATATCACTGACACAGATGTGACGCTGCACCCGTCCCAGTACCAACCCCTGGTAACCATATCTCATTACAAGTGACTGATCACAGCTCTTTGAATGCCATCCAGCCAATTCCTTATCCACCCAGTGGTCCGTCCATCAGATCCACATCTCTCCAGTTTGGGAAAAGGCTGTCACGCACTACAACGTTAAATGTTTTGCACAATTCCTGGTAGATGATGCCAGTTGCTCTTTCCTTATCCACCAATGCTGTAACACTATCATAGAAGATCACTGAAACTGTCAGGCACCAATCTTCCCTTAATGAAGAAAAATTAGTATTCCTCTGTTTTGTGTAAATACTGAGTATTGGCTTTCAGATCCATCTGAAGAAGCAATTCTGAAACTGATTTGTGCCCAGTATGGTCAGCTTGGAAAACATGTTTTTAAGACCTGTGGATTTCATGTGCAACTGGATGCACTAACACAGTGAAATTGTTCTACCAACATTAATGGGATTTTTTAACAACGAGAACTGAAATCAGTCTCCCTGGGGATACTCTGGATGAGATTATTAATCTTCTGTGGTTTTCAGAAGGATATTGCAGTTGTCATCCTTTGAGTGTGTAATTAAAAAAGTTTTATTCCTCTTGATTTCCTGATAGTTCTTCATGATGTGACTTCTGCTGTGTTTTGAGCATCAATTTTTCAAATGCAATTAGTGAAACTCTTTACCACATCCACCTGTTTTTTGATGCAAACAGGCAAACAGCCACAGAGTAATAATGGTTCCAGTGAAATGATATCTTGGGATTCAAAGGGCTGCACATGACTAGAATGTGGTTGTATATTCTAACTTGTGATGCTTTAAAAGAAAGAAAAAACAGCTTGGTGTATCCAGATTCAGTTATTTAGGCCTAAGAGAAGAATTAGAGAGAACTTTTTGCGAAGACTGGACTTAAAGTTTGAGCAAGAAGTTATTATTTGAGTGCTTTCAAACTTCATCCTCTGTCCCATTCTGTCCCCACTCAGATTCTTATACCCCATGACCACTGTCAGAAGACCCATTTCAATAAAAAAGAAAATTTAATTAAAACTATTTTTAGGATGTACTTAAAACACTTACAAATATTAATGTATATAAGTTTATTTAGTCCATGTGTAAAACCTCAGTTTAGATGTAAGGAGCCTTTCTTTTGTTTTTTACTTGCTTTTCTACTTTAAAAAATCAGTATGGCTGTAAAATTAAATGCATTTGCTGACAGCTCTCTTAATCAAGGTGTTCAACTTCATATCTTTTTTTGTCTGGGTACCATAGTGAGAATATTGTGGCTATATTTTTATTTCAGATAATTGCATGTTGTCTGACTGCAATTTGTGACTGTGGAAAAAGCAAGGCCTAAAACAAAGAGTAGATTAAATTTTCAGTGAAATCACAACAAAAGGCTGTTAACAAAAGGTGCCCTGCAGGGCTCTTGGTTTCATAATGTATGTTGTGATACTTTAGCATCTTTGCTAGATTTTTCTTCTTTTAACACAAAAAAATTCATGTTAGCAGTTAAGCCCTTACAAAACCAGCTGTCAGTTAAATTCCAGACCATGCATATTTTGAGCATGCTTTGTCTAGCAGGAAGTTATCCTGATGAACAGAACGATTTTGTGATATTGACTAATCAAGGAGCTTCACTAAACTGTGTAAATAACAATACTTTAAATACAATACTTGACATTTTTCATCTTTTCAGATTCTTTATGTACTGAAATGATTGATCTGCTCCTTCAGTAAAAACCACCTTGACTCCAGTTTACTGCTGTTTGCTTTGTATTGCTGATTGTGTTGGTGCATTGGTGAGCACAGTGCTCTTCTCATGCAGACAAAGAGCAAATCTTTCTGGATTTCAGTGGAAAGGGCATCAGCCCTTGTCTGTGATGGCCAAGGGGTAAAGCAAAGCCGGTGAAAACAATTGGAAAACAACTTACTCAGCCTTGAGAAAGGTTCACATTTTTTAAAGTTTTGTTTACTGCTTTTTGCTATTGTACTCTTGTTTGCTGCTTCCTCATTTCTTTTTAACACATCCTACCAGATTCTGCTAGTTCTGCTACTAGTTCTGCTACAGAAAAACTTGAATTTGATTTCATTTATTAAAGACCATTTTACAATTGAGAAGGTAAAGGTCAAAGGCCAAAAAATTATCAAATTACTACATTAAAATGAAGGAGGTTTTCCCTTCAGTTTTGTGACTTGCTATGGCAGTTGTAATTTATTCAATGCTATGCTTAAAATAGTTTTAAAAAGGAAGGTATTTCTTACTTTAAAAATGCTAGGTACAGCTTTGTCCCAGTTCTGAACAAACCTCTTCGTTAGCTCCCGTTCAAGCACCTTTTTCATATATGCTACTTTTCATTTAGATGGGTTGGTTTGAATTCTTATTCAAAGTAACTTCTCCTATGAAGGCAGGCTGAGAGAGCTGGAGTTGTTTGGCCTGAAGATGAGAGAGTTCCAGGGAGACCTTACAGCAGCTTTGCAATGACTAAAGGGGCTGATAAGAAAGATGGAGAGGGACTTTTTACAAAGACGTGTCATGATAGGATAAGGGGGATGGCTTTAAACTGAAAGAAGGTAGGTCTAGACCAGATGTAACAAAGAAATTCTTTCCTGTGAGGGTGGGGGGGCACTGGAAGGGGTTGTCCAGAGTGCTTGTGGATGTCTCATCCCTGGAGTGTTCAAGGCCAGGTTGGACAGTGCTCTGAGCAACCTGGTATAGTGAAAGGTGTTGGCAGGGGAGTTGGAAAAAGATGATCTTTAAATTTCCTTTTAACCCAAACCATTCTGATTTTATGATCTCTACTATAAACTGAAACAATGAATTTATAACTTTGAGAAAATTATTTTTAATTTTATAATTTAATTTAATAAAAATAATTTTTTTTTTTGTATAAACAGACACCCATGACCATGGTTTGAAAACAAACTGCTATTATAAATACTCTTCCATGGGACCTCCATTGTCCCAGCATTGCAGAGCCCAGGAGCAGTGAACTCTGCCCCAGGGAGGTTACTGTCTGGAATTCGAATTTTAAAGAGACATGGCATAGAAATGTGCTGAATCCCTTGTCTATAAACATGTATATGCTTCTCACAGAAGTGGTGTGCCAGTAAAAAAAAAATGGACCTCAACACATGCATAGCTTCCAGTTATTTGCATGCTTTGACCTGACCTCATCTGTTGAAATATTCAAGGCCAGTTGGCATAGCACAGGAAGCATAGGTCTTAGGAAGGAAATAGAGTGATGCATGTTTTCAATGACAGTAAACAAGCTAGAAATATCCTATTTGACTTTTAAATTATATAGTGAGTTGAAAGAGCTGGAATTTAAGTGGGAAACAATCAGTTTTGAATTGGATAAATTTGATCTGGAGGGTCTGGAGGAAGACAGCACTGGCAATGTCATTTTAAATGCATTAGTTCTCAGGATGAAAGTTCTCTGAAAAACAGGTCCAGATTTCTTGCCTAAGCTTCTCTCCAGTATTCTGTCACATGAAATCCAACATACTCATGTTTGTAATCATTATATGAATATTAGTGTCCTTCAAGTATTCTTTCAATGATTTGACCAAGCTGCATGAGCATACCTCTGTTACAAAGCATTTTCTCTTTCAAAATGTGGTACAACTGATTTTAATGTCTTAAATACTAAGGATTTAAAACTGTCTCTAGCTTTCAGGTTGATCGTAGAATAATTTAGATTGGAAAGGACTTTAAGTCCAACCATTTACGCAGCACTACCATGCTGACCACTAAACCTTGTCCCTAAGTGCCACATTTGCATGTCTTTTAAATACCTCCAAGCACTTCCCTGGGCAGCTGGTTCTAATGCTTGACAACCCTTTCAGTGAAGAAATTTATCCTAATAGCCAATCTAAGCCTCTCCTGGCACAACTTGAGGTTGTTTCCTCTTCTGTCACTTGTTCCAAGAGGCTGACCCTCACCTGTCCACAACCTACTGTCAGGCAGCTGTAGAGAGCAACAAGGTCTCCCCTGGACCTCCTTTTCTCCAGCAGCTGTTCCATATACTTGTGATATGGACTTGTGCTCCAGACCCTTCTTAGGTTTTGTTGCCCTTCTTTGAATATGGATGCTACAGCACCTCAAGATTAATCTGGAGTCAGGGCGGTGCTTATGGAGATCTTAAGGATTGTTTGTTTCCTCAGCGTGGCTTACTTGAAATTTTAGCTGATATACTGTACTTCTACTAACCTTTAATAATTTGAACAGGAAAAGGTTTTGATTCATAGTAGAATAATTTGCAATGTACAACATTACCTTAGTTTTGATTAAGATGTTGTAAAGCTTTTAACTTTTCCTCTTGTGTGCCTCTGAACTGATAAAATTATCTGAACTACTAAAGTTTTATTTTTATGGAAAATAAAAAATTTATACTTTCTCCCAAAGCAAATTAATTTACAAGGTGGAAGCACAGATCACAGCATCTGGTATGTGATAATTGTATTTCAAAGAATGATTGTTTTATGTTTCAGAAAGGTGGGACTTAGAATTAGGCTTCTGTTTAAAGTGTTGTTTAGCAAAATTTATCAACCGATTGCATGATTTCCAGGTCTTCCTAGCTGAAACATTTCTGTGAAACCACATACTGATGTCTACAGTTAGGAGTATCACTTCTTATGCCACAAGATCTTTCAGTGACTACAATATATGTTGGCTGGTTTCAAAAAGCATACACTCTCTTTTAACCTATACACAACCTCAATTAGTGTTCAGGTCAGTAAGTGGGAAGACATTTATAGAATCAATCATTTTGGGTTAAGGAGTACACATACTGCAAGTGTACTAATGGAATGGAAATAATGCCTGGAACATCTCCAGAACAGTCGCGGTCTCAATGGAGCAATTAAATATGTATGAAGAATGTTTGCACTGAAGTTCAAACACATCAGCCTGAGGCTTATTTTTCGGTTTAATTTATTCTCTGCCTTTCTGTGTACTGCTGCTTGGTGATTCAAAAACACTGCCTCCTGCATCATCTATGTATACACTGATTGACAGAAATGGTGACAGTTGCTATTTTTAATCACTATCTCAGGATCAAGGAGTAGACTCTACAGTAGAAAAGTGCAGGGTTAGTATTGAGGTTAACAGTTTTTATTCATTAATGAATTTGACATAATTGACAGTATGGAAAATAGTCTTCAGATTTAATTCAGGCAGTGTTTGAGTATTTAGCAAAACTTCTTAGTCTGAATCTGTTGGTGTTATTAGAGTATTTCATGATTCTATATCTTCATATCACTGTTTTTATTCTTCAAGAAAGACATGCTTGTCCTGCACTTAAAGACTCCTTTTTTTTAATATCATTGTGAATGCCAGCACTCCTTAAAGAGCTAATGGTTCTATTTCCTGGTAGTTGTTTTTTGTAAAATGTTGTTGAAAGGACATGTGCTATTTTCAGCTTTCTTTGCTGTTTTCAGCCATAGATAAAACCAAACTGTCTGGGGCTTTGTAAAGCATGTTTGTTTCCTTTGATGGGCCCAAGTTCTATGATTTGTGACTGATCAGAGAGCACCAGTGAATTAGCTGGTTCATCTGTTATCAATTCATGCGCTATGAGTAAGTGTGATTGTCGTGTAACCAAGCTGAGAGCTATTGGCAAAGCAACTGAGCAAAGAGAGCCTTTTAAAAGGATTACTGCTAATGTAATTACTTGTGGAAGATGTATGGATATCTCCTGAATGAAAACACCAGCATCTTAATATGTTCTTTGAGCAAAACCATTAGTGAAATGAGAGCTTGTGTTCCAGTAATGGCATGCTCTGCTGGTGGATAATGGCACAGTGAGGCAAAGGCATTTGTGTGAAGTAAATGCTGAACTAAAGCCAGATATGTGCTTTTGTTTCTTTACATAGTTTCGAGGCTGTTATTGAAGCAAAATTTGCTTTCTAATGACATTAGCATTTTATTAAATGCACTGGGGTTTTGAGGCCTCAGAACTTCCGGTAGATTTTCTTTAGGTCTGGAGGAAAATATTTTTATATCTATAGTCAATCTATAACTGCTAATAATATCAGTAATTTTAGTGAAAGAAATATGCTGTTAATATGGTCCCTATTATCAGAGATATCAGCAGTATGTCATATCATTTAATTTTATAAAGAAGCAGAATGTGTTTAGGACCTTCGTTTCAGGCACAGAATGAGAAATTTTGGTGAAGTTGCAAAATTAAGAAAATTTTTGTGCTTCTGAAAATTGTTGTCAATGGCTTTTGATATTGACTCTAACCATCAAGATGATTGATTTTTCTTAGTGGTACATTCACATATGTTTAAATAAGCATCTGACCTTCATCTTTTGAAAATCAATGAGAAAAGCCCAGTAGTCATCAATGAAACTTTAATCCTCTTTTAGATACTGACAGATTTTTTTTTCCAGTTAGGGGTAGAGGATGTTTTCCTTGAAGTGGTTTATAGCTTCATAGCGTCCATAAAAATAGATTACTGAAGCATACAATGATAACTGTCCTGTTTGATTTGTTTAGTCTTAAACTCTTTTCTCACCTTTGATAGTACTTTCCTCTTAGAAGTTCTATATTTCTTTCTTCACAGTGTTGGTTCATATAATCTCATTATTCAATAAGCAAAATTCTGATGCTTGATGCATGTTTATTTTTTTGTTGTTTCCACCTAATCAGGCTCCTTTTTACATTCATTTATTAAGTTTTGCTATTGGTTTGTTTTTTTCTTAAAGACCTATTTTCTGATTTTGAGTAATAACAGTATTATTAACATGTATATCTTTATGATTCTTGTATCAGAAACCTGATTGGGTTATTGATTGTGATATGTGAGCAAATAATCTGGCTTTATCAGTGTCAGAAGTTACATACTTACCTTGTGTAATACAACATTGCAAACTTTAATGTGTCTTATGACGGCAGGTTTTGCCTCTCAGTGGAAGAACAGACGTAAAGAAGGCTGACACTAATACCTAGGTGTATGTAGTCAGAAAATTATGCATAGTAAAATATTTTATCCTTCTGGGAAAATCAATCATAGCCAAAATACTCATACCTTAACCATCTGAACTTGCTATTCCATAATATTATTTTAAGCATCCAAATATATTAAAAATTATCTTGATTTTGACCTACATTGGATTTGTGGGGCTTGCAGTACTCCAGATAATCAGACCATTTAAATACAGTTCCCTGGCTATGGATTTAGGATCCCAACTTCAGCCACAAACGAAAGTTTTATTAAAAGGTCTTCCTATGGACCTTGTGAAAATTTTAACTATACATCCACCTTGTCAAGCCACTTATTATGCTAATTTTTTTTGTGTGTTTTCTGATCAGTTTGGAAATAGAAACAGGTTAAAAATATTTTAGGATAGAGGAATCATTGCTTTGTAATGACATTAATTTTACCGCCTCGGTTTTATAATTTTTGTTTTTAAGATAATTCGTGCTATATTCTGCAGTGATGTGACTTCCTGTGATTGAGATAATTCCTAGTACAAGGACAAAACCAGACCTCCTTGAACTGAGAGAGGAAAGATTGAACTTTCTGCATAAGCAGAAAGAGGAAAAAAATATTATTATCCCGTTTGCAAATGCCATTTAATGTCTGGGCTTTGGATTGTTTCAGGAACCTTTTGGCCTTGTGACACAGGTGTGCTCATTAGGACTGTGGCAATTAGGGCTCAGTTTTATCATTTTCTTTGCAACATGAACAATCTGAATGAGCATTAATAAGACTCTAATTGGCAGCATATGTGATTGTGTTATAAAACAACCCAAAATTAAGGAAGCATTTCAATTTGCTACCTAATGTTAAATTATTCAGTATAAATGAAAGAAAACTAAACAATCACTAGCAGGCCTTGGGTTGCAAAACGATCGGGCTTTAAAAATCACTGCAAAGTGTAATGATGTAAGTAGAAATCTCTTGGAGGTGTTTTTAAACAATTCCTTTTCAAAGAGCACCTAGGTCAGACCTATTTGGAATTAAATTGATGGCAAGGTGCAAGGTGTCAGCACAGTGGGCACACACAATACCAGCATGGTATGTTAAGCAGGAGCTAAGATTTTAATCAGCTTTCACAGGTCTTAAGGTACTAGTTTGTTCCAAACTTTTTGACTTCGTGAGCGGTTCTGTTATGATGTTTCTGAAAGAGATTTGAGGACACTTTTCCACATGGTCAGTCCAGCTAGAAAATAGTCTTTGTTCTTCAGACTGAATTATGAGAGCCTCTTTTTTGGTTTGTTTGTTTGTTTGGTTGGTTGGTTTTTTTCCTTAAGAAAGATGTGATCTATACACTCTCTTTGAATTATGCCTTGTAACCAAATCCCTTCATATGTTCAGTTATGCCCATTTGAGCAAAGCAATAGAGGTTTGCTAGTGTCATTCATGACACACATCCCATCCTTTAAACAAATTTGATGCAAATGTAATTACAGAAATCTAAATATAATTAAATATATGTTTTCCCAGCATTTAGATTTATGCAAATTCAAGGAAAGTATCATTTGATTGACAGAGAAACTGGTAACAGCATTACTGTCTGGAAGCATTGTTAAAATTTTTTCTAGCAGCGTATTCTCAAGAACTTGTGGGCTATAGGATATTCTGAATGAAGTTAAGGGCGTCTTGCTTAGCAGGCAGGTGGCTTCAGGGAAGATGTTGTGGCATTCTGCAATTGCTGTTCATAAAACAACTGGTGGTCGCCCCAGTCCTGTATAATCCATATCTGAAGCCACCTTTAAATGCAGAATGAAATTCCTATACTAACAGTCATTGTTTCTAGCATTTATAATCACTTTTCAAACTAAAAAACAGCTGATCTAGTATAACATTTAACAATATTTGGAGAGTTTTAAATATAAAATCTATTCCTCCCCAAATAAATATCAGAATATTCCCACTGCGTACCAAAAACCTGCTTTAACTTAGTGAAGGTGGCCACTGTCTCAGATTAAATAGATTTTTTTTTTCGTAGACATTGATGGGGTTATCAACTCAGAAAAGTCTGTGATAGATTGCCAATAATGGCAGGAAAGGCCCAGGGATGATTGCAAGTCACATTCATCTTTCACGGCCTCTTAGCTAGAGATGACAGTTATTTTCAGGGCTCCCAGGAAGAGCATAAAGCCAAAAACCTCACTGAAGAACTGGTCAAATTAATTTAATATCAACTCTGTACAATGACTGAATACCTAGGAGAAAATGGAAGATAATACTAACAAAGTTAATCCAAATGACTAAATGAAGCTTTCTGAGATTCTGTATCTAGTCCCCAAAGCTGTGTTCCCTCTTAGAACCTTTGTGAAATGGATGCAATTATTTGCAATACAAAAGTCTAAAAATGTGGCCAATTCTAATCACTCCAGTGATTGATCAAAGAAGCCAAGTGCATCTATTTATTCCAAATTCTGATTTGTTTCAAAGTCTCATTAACAAGACAAAGGTTTCCTGCACTGAGAGAAAAGGAGACACTGCAAAGTACAGCCCTTCCAAAAGTATCCCTCTAGGTTCTCACTGTAGCTGCTTGCTGGAGATTGATTGAGCAATCATATAAGTGGTGGGGTGGCAGATTGTAAGCTTTTATGCTTGTCAAACACACGTGTTGGAAGTATTTTACAGGAAGAAAAGGGTCATAGAGCTGTAAAACTAGAGTGGACACAATCAGTGAGGGGTAAAAGCGTTGAAGAGAATATTGAACATACGGGAGGTATGTTTAACAAAATTTGGTCAGCACAATCTCTATTAAACTTGGGGTCTCTTTAGCAGCACCTAAACTACTTTGAGCACAGTACAATCATGAAAGCAAAACGAAATCTGATGTACTATTTGGGTCTCTGGAGATAAACTGGGTGGATACCTAACCTCATCTAGATGTGGCCCCTTGTCCAGGCAGCTCGTCTATTCCTTGGGAAAGATAAAAGGCCTCTCCCCAGCCTGTAGCCTGGTTCTGGTGAAAGAATTACCTTGCTGGATAGGCATAAGATGTGTGATATTTATAACTTACTCTTTAAGTCTTTTTAAAAGATGGTTATAACCCTAAAGTAGATCCATGAGAGAAAACTGTCAGAGAAGAAACAAATGCCTCTGATTATACCCCAGAAAAAAAATGAAAACTGATGGCTTTTAGAATTCTCTGTCAATCCCTACTGCCTGAACTCTGCAGTGTCGTTCAGCAGTCCAGTACTACTGCCCTGCCTTAAATCCTGCTAAGGTGTCCTTAGTCCTTTGCAGTAGTCCCAGATCAACAAAAAACTCAGATCTTAGAGCCAAAGAAGCTCTATTACAAGTTACAAACCCCATGGAAATGCTTTCAGAACTAAGTCAGGTCAAGTGGACAGGTAAGGAGGAAGAAACAGGTCTAAAATTGAAAGAGCACTAACTGCCAGGAGAGAATGTCAGCTAAAAGGAGATAGGTTTTGTTCAACATAGACTTATGTGACTGAGATGGTAAATTCTGAGTATCTTAACATTAAGTCTCACTTGTTAGGGTGTTAGAAAGTTGAGGAGACCAAGGCTGGAAGATAAAGAATGACAAATTATTTCTGGAGGAAAGGGATCTCTGCTTACACTTTGTTGGAAATCCTGGAATAAAACTTTTGATTGCTGTTTTTTAAGAAAACCAAAACATTCAAATAAGCATCATTTTTGATTAAATTTCATTGATAAATGTTTTTCATCCATGGGAAGGAATTTCTGATCAGAACTAATGAGACCCCAGTCTCCTCAGAGTAGCCAGTAGCATGATGATGCAGTCCACATGGATGATTGCTGATCTGAGCCCCTGCACTTCTCTTTGCAGGGCAGGTGTGGGACAAGCCTCAGCCTGGGTTTTACTGCACCTTTGCTGAGTTCCCTGAGTATTGCTATTTCTTCCAGGATTTATCTGGTTTCTGTTTACTGGAACAATTTGGAAAAGAGTGCAGATTAGTCTCGGGATAGAACACAGGACTTTTTCTGAAATACTGAAATACTTTTTCTGAAATACTGAAATACTTGAGGGGGATAACTGTTTCCTGGAAAACTCAGTTTACCCAGTATGTATCTGGGCATCTTAGTGAATCTAGCCATAACAATTCCCAAGTTCCCTTGTGCACCTTCTTCTTGGAAATTTCTAATGTTAATCTTCCACTGAAAAAGTGACGATATTCATAGTGTCACAGAGCCGAGCATATAATTCTTGGTACAGCACTGGCTGTCAGGATATATTTTGATGACTCTCATTATTAACTCCTTTTTGTTCAATCTTATTTCTAGTCATGTTCTACCGTTAGAAAGGTTAACTTTCCAGGAAGTCAAAATCACAGTAATTTGTATGTGATTTTTCTTTGTTTCTTAAGAAGACAGATGTCTTATACTTCTTATACTGGAACTGGCTCAACTTGTAGAAGATAAGGCATATGAACTTTTATTTTCTAGACAACTTTTGAGTTGGTATCAATTCTCTTGTCATGCTGTCATTGACGTTCTTGGAAGAGGTTGGCTCCATCTTCTTGCTTCCATCCCCCAGGCTCTCTTCATGGGACAAGTGCTTCAGCCCCTAACAAGTAAAGCTTTAAAATACTCCACTTTGAAAAACTCTACCTTAGTTAATTGGTGGTTTTTATGTATGGTTGGCCAAAAACTGGATGTGATATTCTGGATATGAGCAAAGTAATGTCCCTTCATCTACTGGATGTGCCTTTGTTATTGCAGCTCTGGACACTTTGAACTTCTTTGCTGCCAGCAGACATGCCTGGCATGCACTCAGCTTGCTGTCTACTAATGCCCTTTTCTAACTGAGGTAAATTTTATATTATTTGAAAGATTTTTGACATAAAAATGTGTTGTTCAGGAAGCAAGATTAAAGTTTTGTTTGGTTTTTTATGTTGCAGTTGTTTTGGAAATACATTTAATCAAAGTACAATCAAGTTTTTAGGTGAAAGACCTTGTATTTATTTAAAATGCTTTGGAAAAAAATTGAAGAGCAGTTCAAAACAATTGCAATTATATTTTACTGTGATAGGGTTTACACAGATATAATTGTAAAAAGCACACCATCTTGAATGAGAAACTGTATCCCATAGGTATGATGGTATATGAAGCCTAAAATAATGAGAAATTTCTTTTTCCGTAGAAGTACGGTATACATAAATTATACAGCTAATCTAATCTAGAACATAGAAAGCTATTAAACTGTTATTCTAAATTTGCAGTGTATTTTAAATTTTAGTTGTGGATGTAATATGTTGTCTGAGAAGCCAGCCCTGAGAATGTAAGTGTACACTGTACAGCTCTCCTACCCACTTGTCATAAATGTTTTCTAAGAGTAGCAACATGACAGTGTCTGGGCAAGGACAACATGCTCCATATGTTCTGCTTAGATAAAATAGGTTCCATTTTTATCCTTTATGCTTTGCAACTCGTAGAATCATAGAAATATTTCTGCTGGGAAAGACCTTTAAGATCATCAAAGTGGTATTGATGCAGGGCATAGGCTGACTTAACCCTGGTGACATCTCCGTGCTGGATGAGCCATTGTTCTCATCTCTGTTGGGTTCCACTTGCAGGGGCTGTTGCACCTTGGGAGGCAGGGCAATCACAGAGGAGACAGCCTGCTGGCATCAGTCCTGATCATTGCTGCTCCTGTGGGCTTCTTTCATACATGGCAAGGCCTGGATGCTGGTCCTGCTGCCCCTGCCCTGGTCCCGTCAGCAGTTGTAATGATATTTGAGGGCTCCTGGCAGCTCTTGTCTCCCTGTGATGTTCCCCCACATTGGGAATTGTGCTGGTTCTGGAGCTGCTTGGTTGATGACTGAGTGATACTTTTATTATCACACATACTATGAGAAATTTTGTGGAGTCTGTTCTTGTTTTTTTTTCCCAAAAACTTGCGAGGATAATACTAAGACTGCCACATCAAAATTCCATGTGAAATCATTTCAGTTTTCTAAAATATGTTTTAAAAAGCAAGTAAACCCCAACTTTTTGGTGGCTGCTTTTGACAGTTTCCAAATACAAATTTTCCATTATTTTATTCAAACATGAGTGTTGTTAATTCCTACATAAGATATATTTGTTTTTCAGTTAAAAAATTCAAAGCCTTTTCATTGTTTTCTTTGAAGAAAATGAAACACCAGGAACTGACTTCAGTTTTGAGATTCAGCTCTGGGTTCAGGTGTCTGGTGTCTATGTGTTGATCATGGCTGTCAGCTTGCCAGCTCCCACTACAGCTGATGGAGCCCTGGCCAATGCAGATGACAATCATTCAGCTTGCCACAAGTAGAACCTTACCTGTAGTCACCTGCATTATTTTCCAGACTCTGTCATTTGAATAAAGGTGGGATTCAGGTCCCTAGACACAGGCCTTGACTACAGTTTGAAATGCTTTGGTGGATTGAAATAGTGCACAGGCCTGGTGGACATGACACAGGGCTCAGAGGAGACCTTCTGTTGCAAGGTTTGAAGACCAAACAAGGAACTACACAGCGGCCCAAATCATGCAAAACTACGTTTGGTTTAGGTAACCAAATCTCACACTACATATCTGTTGACTGTAATGAGGGATTAGATATGTTAACTCACATTTAGACTTCTGAAAAAACAACTCTATGGCTAAGTTTCTGGCTGATTCTAAATTGCTTATAAAATGTTTTGATTGCACTAAACTAACTCATATGTAAAAATAATCTCTTAAAAAGATGATAAGTTTTTTGCTTGACTCTACATAAAATGTAGCAGACCTCACTGTGATCTGGGAAAAAATTCGACTAACTTAAATGCAGAAAAGAAATAGGAGTCTAGAATATCCTGAAGGAAACATTCAGAGTGTTGTTTATATAGTAAAATATTGATCAGGTTTAAAGTTCCATTAATGGTGAAATAAACTCTGAACAAAAATGATGCAAGTAAATTCAGCAATTGAGAAGTAATTATTTATTAATGAAAGAATCAGTTTATTAATTAATTAATTTTTACTACTTTTCTGACTTAGATGTTTTGAATTGTGTCTTCTGAAATTCAATCTGTTTGTCTTAAATCAATCATCTAGAAATCCAAATAATGCAGATCATAGACAGGATTGAAAATCTGGTGTTAAATCCAGACTTAAACTCTTCCTTGTTTCTAAAACTAGAATTTAATAATGTGTCTCAATTCAGGAAAATCAAGGAGGTGTTGAGATACACTTGTAGCTCTAGCTCTGAAAAGCTTAATTTTAGGCTTTCAGAATAGCATTTCAATTACCATCTCAATGCATTTGAAATAGGTTTTTCCTTCTAAATGTTAAAACATGTATCTTTTCCATTTCAAAAGTTTTTTTCCTGTTCTATGCTGCAAGGAATTTAAGACTTTACTGAGTATTTCATGATAACTGAAAAATGGAAGCCAATAAAATTTTCTTCTCATAACTAGTTTCTAGCAGTTGCTGAGGATGCGGGAAACATGAAGTCCCTGTTTTGTATGTTTTGGCATATGACCCCATGTCTTGCCACTATGATGAACAGCCTTTACCTCACTCTTAGCAGGAACTGGGTATAACTAAGCACTAAGATACTTGGGTGCAGGAAATCTGTGTCCAGAGAATTATTGACTCATGTCATGACTAACGTCATGTCATGACTAATGTTGACTCATGTAGACTAAGTAGACCAGCTCCAGCTAAAGAGTCTGAACAAATAGTACCCTGTAGCATGTGAAAATCTTCTTCCTATTGCATCCAGCTGGCCTTGTTAACACCAATATTCAAATAGCTGGTCTGACTTACTTGGAACAGGTAATGGCCTCTGCACTGTTCACCTGTACATCTTGTACAAGATGTACAGATGCTGCCCTAGCTCCTCAGCCATAATGTGGTGCAGGAATTGATCCTGGTTCTGACACAGCTTCCCTCACATTACAGAAATCATCCCTTTCACAGGTAGATTTTGCATATTGATGAACAGCTCTTGTCTGAATATAAACCATTTTTGCTGAAAAATTGCCAGGCAGGTCTATCCTAAGGCACATTTGATGCTCTGAAAATATTTTTTAAAATCTTGTTTCTGTTGTTTTTTTGAGCAGCTGTCTTCCACTCCCCATTCCACTGATAAAATAAGTAATGTATCCATCTGAAAGTAAAACAGAAAAATGGCTTCTCTTTACCTTATATAGAATTGGGTTTGGTTTTCTGTTTTGGTTCAGTTGTTTTTTTTTTTTTTTTTTTTTTAAATGCTTTCTACTGGAGTTAAGCAATCAACTTCTAATTTTGAAAGTTGAACATGGAATTCCTTGGATATGATTCATATGAATTTTTTACTACCTTGCATATGATACGTGGTGATTGAAAATGTTTTTTAGAAGTAAGACCATGAACTTTCATAAACTGTTTTTGCTTTTCTGTATCACAGATAGGAAATGGCATTTGAAACATAAAGCTTATGGTGATGAGTTTAATTTAAATGAGCTGCTGTTGGAAATAGATAACACTTCCATTTTAGTAAATTAATGGTGTGGCAAAAGGAAACTCAAAGATGCTTCTACCTGTAATAAAAAAAGGATGCTCTCTACAATTCTGATATGGCACCATGTGATTACATTACCTAATCTTATTAATTTTATTACATGAGATATAGTAAAATGTTTCCTTTATATATTACATAAATGTAATTTCAGGCTTTATACAAATCTTTGTGCAAAAATCCCAAATAGCTCTGGCATCATATTGATACACTCTAATAAAATCAAAACTGTTCCACTCACAAGATAGACGTAAAGTAAGGTTTTTGGGAAAGGTTGTTGGGATTAGGTTAGCTCCAGGAACACTGGGGCTGGAGAAGGCATGCCTTCATGATCCCTGCAAGGCCCCAGCCTTGCCAGTCCTCCATTTTTCTGATCTGGAAAACCCATAGGATTTTGTTAGGTTTACAGCTGAAGCTGGGGTTAGGGTTAGGGTTATACTTAGGGTTAGGATTGAGAGATTCAAAGGGCTTCAAGCTCTAGGGACACTCTGACTGGAAAAGGCATGCCAAGTCAATCCCAGCAAGGGCCCAGCCTTGCTGCTCCTACATCTTTCTGATCTGGAAAACCCATAGTGTTAGTAAGTGAATAGATAAAAAAGCCGAAAAACAATTCCAATTTTGCCACCTCAGAGCATTTTTTATACTCTGCAGTGTTCAGTTTCTTCAGCTCACCAGTCAGAATCACAAGAAGCATTGTTTAGAAGACTTAACTGGGAATGTGTGGTTCTCCAAATGTGAGTATCTGCTATTGATAGGTAGTTATGAACCATACACAACATAGGGAGTGTTTCAGAGCAGGTATTTCAGAACTGGTAGTTACTGGCAAATGCTGAATTGCTTACACATTACTTTCAACAGGACAGAAGTCAGGCATACACTATTGTGGTGACAAGGACTTTAAAAAATAATGTGATTCAATGTTTGAATTATAAACCATTTTCTTGTAATTGATATTTAACTCAGATAATTAAGTCTCATTGATGGTAATCTGCATTAATGTAATTTCTCCCACTTATTCATGCCTGCAGAGCATGCCATGGGAAGTGTGGTGCTCTGAAATCTGACAATAGTATTGGTTCATATCTCTGCCTCATACTTGTCTCCATCAGGATCAAACACCGTATTTTAACAAAAGAGGGCCAATGTAATTAACTCTCCAAATATTCCTAGATTTCTAGGGTCTGTATGTATTGAAAATTCACTTCAGTAGCACACCGGACCTGTGAGTTATCTCCACCTGCCCTTTGGTTAATGGTATGGATTGCTCTGGGGTGCACTATTGGGATTTCTTCTGGATACGTCTGAAGTGGACACTGCTTTCTGGGATCTCACCTGGTGTGCCAAAGTTATGGATGCACGCTCAGGTCCGTCCACACTACACAAACAGTATGAATATGGGATCCTCAGCACCAGCTATGTCACTCTGTGGCACTGCAGTAGCTGCTGATAAACACTGAAATCTCGAGTCCGTGCTCTCTCTTCTTTCAGAGAACTGTCCCATGGGGGCAGAAGAGCAGTGGCCAGCTGGAAGTTTGAAGTTATGCTGCTCCAGGGAACACAGATGCTTTTCACCACCAGAGCATCTGTCCCTTATATTTGCTTAATTGCAGAAGTGGTTCTGACACCAAGCAACAGGCAGACTAAATATTTTATTTTGAATGGGTTTAGAGTTGCTATTTTTGACAGATTAAATAACAGAGCCCTTCTTAATTAAAACAAGTGAAATAAAAGTTGTTGGCATTTGTATATGAACATCTGCAGTTGCATTGTTCTTTATAGTTATTGCACACTGTGCGACTGTATATTTGGCTAGTGCTGATTCTGAGATTAAAAATTATGTAGAGTATTTGACTTAATGGATGATCTTTCTTTCCTGAGGACTGGAAAACCTTTTTAAATATAAAGAGCAGTAAAATTTCTTGTTCCCTTTCTGCATCTGTTTTCACAGGATATTTGCAGCTATTTGGGTTCATTCATGAGAAACTGTCAAGAAAATTGGTGCCAGTGCAGGTGCATTTCACAGCAGAGGGAGGGATTGTGACATGTGGGGAGTGGTTTCTGAGTTGGGGAAACCCCAGGAAAATGCAGAGATATGCCAGGAACTGTCAGTATGATGTGGGTGGGACAGCAGTAGTGGCAGACACCCCACTCCCATGAAGGGCAGCTCTAAGGAGTGTGACTGACCAGTTTCTTTGGTCCTGTCTAATGTGTCCCATCCCAAATGAACATTGTGTTAAACAATATTTGGAATCTTTGTTAAAAGTGTTTAATGATTTCCAAATTACCTACCTTAGTGACAATTATGTGTGAAATTACAATGAAAATTCTCAAAATGCTGTGTCATATAAATATAAGAGCTATTTTTGAGGTAAGGTTTTTTTTTTCTGGAAAAGAGGTAGTCAAAGGGCAAGATAACACTTTTTGCCTCTTGAAAAAGACAAAAAATGAGGAAAATAACTGAAGTTTGTCTTTCATCTCTTCAGTTGGTCTTAACAGAACTCTTACTATCTGATCATCAAAGCTGTAGCATTGCAAAAGATTTGGCAGAGGGTCATATAAGACAAGAAAATTCTTAATATCTCTAAAAATGAGCAGCTCAGAGTCACAATTAAATGGAAGGTAGTGTTGTGCAAAGAATTGTGTTTATCCTTTGAATGAAAAACTTCATTTTCTTTATGTTACAGTTTGAGAAATGAGGTTCCATCACAGACCTGAATTCATTTGTGATGTGCATTGCCCTGCTGATTTAGACATGAAGAATCAAGAGACTCAGATTGGAAACAGTTCTTGTTTCCATTATTAAATGTTTTGTGAACATGTATACATGTGTTAGCTTTTATCTTTCCAGGGACAAATTCTGCATTGTTCATTTTTTCTCTCAGTACGGACAAGTAACAGACTGATTCCTGAAGGTGTGGCTGTATGGAGTCAAAGATATTTCTAGTGTAGGTTTGGAGGGGATGCACTAAGACTGGTTTTGTGTTACTGCCTTGGGGCTGCGAGAGAACAAGTTGTGGACTTGTGGTCTCTGCTTAGGAGTTCCTGATGAGGGAGATAGGACGTGCTAAACAGCAGAGGAGAGTGTCTCCAAGCATCCAGGATGTAAGATCACAGCAGTTCATTGTGTCTTCTCTCTGCGAGGTTTGGTTTGGTGACCCTGTCTGCCATGAGGCAAACACCACCAGTGACTAAAACCTGCTCAGGCTTCTGGTCCCTGTGGTTCACAACCTCTCATATTGTATAATATGCTGGATGATAGTTTTAAAGTTGGTCAGTTTGGTCAAAGCTTATAGTGCAAGAAAGTGTTGTGGAAAGGGGTAGAAGGGAAGATGCATCTGTTTTGGACCTTGCCAGGTTTTTGAGAACCAGATTAGTCTTCTGTTGACAAATGGGCCGGTAATATGGATTCAGTTTGGCATGAGTGATTTGGCTTGACAAATTCAAGACCAAACTCAGTCCCGGCAATCAAAGATTATTGTACAGATACAGTCTAAAAAATTGCCTGCTTTTTGAGAGGTTTCTCGCAGTAAAAGTTCTCTTCCAGCTTTCCCCTTTTTATCCACCACCACCCCCCCACCAAGTTCAGGGTAACACTGGGGATTTTAAATAATTGCTGGCAGTGATAAGCACAGTAGTGACTTTTGTGGACCTACCTAATAACTTTAACTATTCAGTATGCTATTGGTCTGAGCAGTGTTTATTTGCACTCTTAAGGAGTATGCAGTAGGTTGTAAAATGTGTGTTATTGCAGCTGAATAGGTGTCCAGGGCACATAATCATTCAATACAGCAAGGTAGGATTAGAAGTGAAATATAAAAGTGCATTTCCTTTGTGAACTAGAGACAGAAATTGCATTTCTTTATGCCTGGTACAGAGAAAAGTCAGTCCTCTCTTGCCCTTCACCTTGTAGCCTTTTGTTTCCACTTCTGTAATGAGGAGAGGTCCTGCCAGCAATGTGGTGAATAGTTTGACTGAGCTCTTTCTCAGTAATGTGCATTGCAGAATAAAGGGCAAACTACACTGGGCTAGATATTGCAGGGCACATTGGTTTATCCAATACCAGTTATGTCAAGTTAAATGAAATACTCATCCTTTTTTCTTAATCTCCAGGACACTGTACTTTCACAAGAAGCAAACTGAACTGTAACCCAAACAAACTCAGTTTATAATAACTCCAAAGGCATGTATTGAATATCTTGCTGTATTCCAGTATCATAGGTCAAAAATACAACTGAGTACTAATTAGGCTGTTTAATGCAACCATTTTGAATGTCTATTTCTAGCCTTCTTTGTTGATCTCACATTTTCTTATTCTATTAGCAGCCCATTTTCTGCTCCCTTCCCTCCTTATTTGACATTTCAGAATGAATAACAAAGCAGTTTTCTAAGTGCATATGCATTTCCTCAAGGAAATCAGGACTTGAGCACACACATCAGTCTTTGCATGCATGCCAACAAAGCATGAATAAAAATATGCCTGCCTTTGCTTGCCTACATGCCAAAGTCTGACCTTCCATGCTTTGAACTCTTGCTCCAGAATACAAATGCATAATTCAAGACGACTGAGGCAGAATAGTCTTGAGCATAGCTTCTGGGTATATGCTTCCTATAGCAAAACATTCAGATTTGAATTATGGTTTTAAACTTCCTCTGCCCCAGGAGAGGTGGTTCCACAGAAAGAGGTCAAGGAAAATCAGGGTGCCTAGTGGCTGGGGGAGTCTGCCTTGTCCAGCAGACAAGTGCTGAGGATTGCTTTCTTTCTGGATTACCTTTCAGGTAAAGTAAGAATACTAACTATGAGAATTTCAGATATGAAGGTGAAATAAGTAGGAAAAAACACCTTTGTGTGTCTCAAGAGGCTATATGCAAGAGAGAGAATGGCCTTTCCGAAGTAAACTGTTCTGTGTATGTGCCAAAGTAGAGCTTTTAGAAAAGTCAGTCAGGTTCAGGTACTGACAGTTGAGATGGCACCTAAGCAAATGTTTTGGGATAAGAAGGCTTGACTATTGCTAAGGTCTAATTACATCTAATATACCTCATTTATTGGTTTTTTCTTGCTTAGGTGCTTGTAATTCTTTTGAGGGAAATTGTTAGGGTGTCAACCATAGTGTTGCGTGTAACTGAGTTAATTTATTAAGAAAAAAAAAAAATGTTCCAAGGTAAAGGTTGTAGCAATCAAGTAATTTTGTGTCTCATTACATTCTGAAGAAGTGCAGCCCATCATGTCACAGAAGAGTGATGTTTAGGAGTCCAGATGTATTGTATTATTGCCTATATGCATATTTGTTTTCCCTTCCTCACAGATACAGATGAGACTGCTGTATAAAAAGAAATGCATGCACACTGGTAGCCTGTGACTACTGGTGTGCAGATTTTTTTTCCCTCCACTGAGTATTTGCCCTGTTTGGAAGTGTCATGGGAAATATTCTTCACTTTATTTTACAACCCTTGGTAGCTGAAGAAAATGAGATGTTATTGCTGTAGAAAAAAAAATCCTGCCAAACTTATTTAGCCATGAGCATGCATTCAGATTTTGATATGCCACTATTACAGCACACATTTACTGACAGCCATAGCTACTGGGAGAAGCCTTGCTCACCCTTAAGTTACCAGCTAAATTTTCCAGCTTCCATGGAACCAGAAATTCAATCAGTCACCGCCACCAATTCTGTAAGATATTAGCAAAGTGCTGCTGGAAATGAGGTATTTTGCAGGTATAGCTTAGAAAGGTATTTTCTTAAATGCTGTGTTTCAGAATTGTATGAATTAGTCAAATGCATCTTCTGGAATTCTTGTAGCATTTATACAGAGGCTTTAATACTTTTGTGATTTACTCTTTGCTGACTTCTCAGAAAAGTCATAAAATTGTTGAGAACTTTTACAAAGGACATCTTAGAAAACACAAAGCAAAATCTGTCTACAATCTCCAGAATTTTCTAAAAGTTAATTTAGTGCATTGAAATTTTGGGGTTTTTATGAAGACATGTTTCTGTATAAAAATTAGACTTCAGAGTTAGTGTCTTATAGCTCCTACAGCTTAGAAAATATTTTCAAAGGTTCTAATGTATTTGGTGCCTCAGACAATGTTCTCTCAATTAGTTGATTTGAATTTGGCCTAAATCATGCAGGCCTTGGTACATTTTACTTTTCTCTTATTTTACTTAACTGATTTTCATCTTCAGTGAAAAATACAGAATGAAGAACCAGAGTGATATACTCCAGCTAATTTTGCAACATGCTTAGAACTAGCTACTAAATTTATTTTCACTAAGGATACAGCTGACTGCTTTCTCTTTTAAACTAAAAGATTTTTTTGTGCACTTAATTTTCTTTAGTCTGTTTTCACCAGTGGAAAAGTGCTGATAAAACACTAGTTGACCATTAGAAGACAGATAAAATAGAATGATGCATCTTCATCACTATCGTATTCTCTCTGAACTATTTTTTCTTCTTCCTTCCAGGACGGTTCTGTTTACTCTGACCTCTGTAGTTGTGCTTGTCATCACTACTGACTGGATCAGCTGGGACAAGCTGAATCGTGGATTTCTGCCAAGTGATGAGGTCTCAAGAGCCTTCCTGGCTTCTTTCATCTTGGTGTTTGACCTTCTTATTGTCATGCAGGTACACTCTCCCTATGTTCCACTCAGGCTGTTGAGGCTGCCTAGGCGCTCTATTTCATCTAGAGCAAATGGTGTTTAGCTAAGACTACAAGAAGGTAAATAAATGTTTAGTTTGCAATCACTATTAGTAAGGGCATTTTCTAACATCATTCTCAGTAACTTTGCAGAAAAGACCTCTGGCCCTTCTACTGTGAAAATATTGCTGATTTCTCTTTTTAGAGTGCTAGGTAAGAATTGCATCACTTTCCGAATTAGAAAGTGTTTTCTGCAAAAATTATGTCAGGAAAGGAAACAGAAGCTGATTGTTTTGTAAATTCAAATCTTCTCTTATGAAGATGAGATAAATCCAGACAAACAATAAAGAAATACTTCCATATTTCAAGAATTTATGATACTAGGTATACACACACTAAGATTCAACTTTCCCCTTTTACATGAAAATTTTGTTACTTGATGACAGGTCCTTGTAGTGTAATGACTTCTGCTTGGAAGCTTATCTGGGAAGATGATTCAGTGTAATCTGCCTGATTTTTGCTCCTTTGAATCTAGCTGCTAAGAAAGGAATCTGGGTCACAAGTATGTGGCCAAAAACCTTCTTCATGCGATGCTGTGCTCTCCCCTTTGCATTTGTATGTGGTTTGAGCCTTGTATGAATAGTTCACCCAAAGCTCAGTGAAAAATTATGTCATGTGGGCTGAGGCAAGGAAGAGGAACATTAAAGGCCCATGACTTTGCTCTTAGTCCTGGATGTGTTAGACTGTTGAACTGAAGGTCAGCAAAGAACATGAGCAGAACCAATGGGTCCTTCCTCTCCAATATATCGCTAACTCTGCCAGCAGACAGCGTTTCTGAGACACTCAGTTCTCTTTAAAAAGCTATTACTTGAGTAATTATCATAGAGGTGACTCTGGAGGCCCTCAGATTTTATCACTGCTGAACTAGGACTTGAAAGGTGCATAGAGTCCTATAGTTCAGTTTTGTTTTCCAGTGTCCACCACTATTCAGTGCTCACTGTGGTTCATGGTTAGAACTGGGAGGATAAGAAAGGAAATACTATTTTTCTTGTTATATTGTTTTTCTCATAAGATTTCTGGTGCTTTGTTTTCTCTGTCTTTGAATTTTACATTTCGTTTGATGTTTCAAAAAGATTCAAGAGAATGTATAATAAATGATTGTACTTTACAGGGCTGTAATGATAGTATGAATGAAAATGCAGGATGTATCAAACTATACTGAATTTGATATTGCATGCAGGGTAGAAAAACAGAGCTGTCTTCATATGAAATAACTATTAAACTATCCTTTTGGCTTTGAAAAATGAAATTCCAGCATTTTGACCTTGGAGTTGCTGAATATAGAGAAAAATCTTGTGTGAAACAGCTTATCCTGAGCACTCTTTCATATTTTATAACACAAAGCAAGAGGCTCTTTTTAATTGCATTTCTAAATGATATTTGTGTGATGGAGTTATTTATTTACATGAAGTTATTTATTTGGACTTTGAAAATGTGTTGGCATGTTTTATTTACAATGTATTTCTCGCATTGCTATTGCAATAATCTCACGTTGAGAGAGCAAAGTATTAAATCATATAAAATCACAGAACGGACCAGGTTGGAAGGGACCAGAGTGGTACATCTGGTCCAACCTCCCTGCTTGAGCAGAGTCATCCTAGAGGACATCGCACAGGATTGTGTCCAGATGGTTCTTGAATATCTCCAGAGAGGGAGACTCCACAAGCTCTCTGGGCAATCTGTTCCAGAGCATGGTCACCTGCACAGTAAAGTTCTTCCTTCAGGTGGAACTGAATAATCAGGTGGAACTTCCTGTGCATCAGTTTCTGCCCATTGCCTCTTGTCCTATTGCTTGGCAAGAGCCCAGCTCCCTCCTTTTGACACTGACAGACGTTGATAAGGTCGTGTCTCAGATGTGAACTTAGCAATAAAGGCAGGTGACCAGTGACAGGTTTTTCGGATGAGTCAGGGTGGATGGAAATTCACCTTTAATAAAACTGATGACAGATCCAGCTCCATTACTGGTGCAGGTTTTACAGGGAGGAGCCATACACCCTGGTCTACTTTTGTCAGAACTATGTGGAGTGTTTCATTCAACTCCGAGCATATTGCTCTTCCTAGCAGATTTTAGACACGCCTGTCAAACAGCATTACGAAAATGGATAACCACTTTGAAGACACACTTGTACTCAGCTAATTGTGCAATGTTTGCCAAAGAATCCTGCAGTGAGGGCTGGCTCTGTTGAAGTGTTTCTCCCGTGGTCTGCAGATCTCTGAAGGACAAGGGACAGGTTCAAGTGAGGTGACTTTGGGAGAAACCTTTCTGTAGCAAGTAATAGATTTTCCTTCTTGCAGTCTCTCATGCAGTAAAGACCCTCTTTTGTCCTTTCTACATCCTCATCTATCTATGGGTTGTGGAAGTGTTTCTTATCAGTACTGGTGTAAAACATTAAAAAATAATCCTGAAAATAAAAGTGAATTAAAGGACTAGAAAGCAACAGTCTTGATCTACAGCTTCACTTTATTTGTACTTACTGTGAAATTCAAGTGACATACCTCAGTATATTCCTAAATACCATTTAACAAAAAAAAAATTATAATGTTTCTCATGCCATTATTGGCACCATGGCATTTCTTTTTAGTGAGTCAGATTTGGATCTTGTCTATCCTAGATTTCTTTTCTTGAATCTGCCTCTACAGCTGCTGTTTATGGATTATAGTCGCATTGAATTCCTCAGTCCCAAAATGCTGAGTTTTTTTTCCCTGAGAGTCACTGCTTTGAATGATATCAAGTCTCTATCCTTTCAATTTTGAACACAGAACTCTCCTGAGCTCCACTTTCATCCGTCAGGCATCTGTTTCCTCTTAATTTTCCTGTATCATCTGTCTGTGACTGTTAACAAGGGACTGAGTTATTGTGTATTGAGGGACAAGTTAGTGTGGTCCCAGAAATGGCCAGCTCAGGAGCAGGCACATGGAGATGGAGCATCCTACAGAGTGAAATGTCCCTGCCCATCTCCTGGCAGGGAAGTGAGGCTCTGAGTAACCAGGGCATGGAGCCTCCAAGCCTCCACTCATCCTTCACTTTGTTGTTTTCTGAGGACAAGGCAAAGAGAATGGAAATATATTATACTTATAGGTCAGCAAATGAAATAAAGCATTGGTAATCAAATGGTTTAATTTTAAAGGATAACACTTTTGAGTTTAATGAAAGTGTAGGTAGTATTTATGTAAAAGGGTGATGAGGGGCAAAAAGCACTGATATGTGTAATTAAAACTCAGAAGATTTCTGTTGAAATTATTTTCAAGATCTAGTGGGATATATATTTCAAGGTCTAGTGGGAATTTATATTCCTTCTAAAAATCCTTGAAACATTCTGTTGCCCCCTTGCCAGCCCCCACTAGAAAATACAGTTTATTTCTTCAGGTCTTTCAGTTACTTTGGGACTAAGAAAATTATAAGCAAAATAATTTTCTGCTGAGAAAAGGTGGGTGTATTCTGTCCCTTATTGCCTTATTGCCTGCCCCTACATTATATACCTCACCATTTTAATGAGCTGTCTGGTTTTCCTTGCAGTGTTATTGTTCTGTGCTTGTCTAGTTTGATAACTGGCACCATCATTTTATGCTGTGGATTTTATTAAACTAGACATGTGAAGTACATTATTTTTAAGTACATTTCATCCTTTATACTGATTGCAGATGGTTAAATCTTGCTCGGATGCATTATATTTATCTCAGGCATTATAAATTCAACTCCAGTGTTTTCTTCAGCTGCTCTAACTTCGTGTATTTGTGCTGACCTGAATCCTCTTATGCCAATTTATACTGGCTGAGGGCTGAGCCCTTTTTTTAGCTCTGTCACTTAGTTCCTCATTTGGAGAAGAGGAACAACCATAGTTCTTTTCTTTCACTAGTTGTGTGATTGTTCTGCTTAAGCCCCCAAGGTGCTCAGTGAAGGAGACTGTCTGACTTGGTACAGCTTCTAGTGTAATCAGGCACCAGTCCCAGCTGGAGCCTCTTGGCTCTGAGATGACTACACACAAAATGAATTAACTGGAAAAGCTTCTCATTTGTCACAGTCATTCCCTTTTACCCTGACACTGGGTACATGCCATACATGTGACACTGAGGCTTTTCTTTGGCAGTGCAGGTATTTGCCTGAAATAACAAAGCCCTTGTCCAAAAGTCGACCCAGCATTTTCACAGAATGCCCCTGGAAACCAACATATCCAGCCCAAATTCACAGAAAAACGTGCACTTATAGGAACAAGAAAATCTGGGAATTGTTTGCAAGTCTTTCATGGGACTATTTTCATCTTTAATAGCAAAGAGACCCTTCTCATAGATTCTGCTGTAATCAGCATGTGATAGGCTTTGTTATTCCTGGGTGTATGTGTAAGAAATGTTGCATTGCTTAAGAGTATATTGGAGTGATTTATGTTGATATGACAGTAATGGTGACATTCAGATAATTTCAACTCTCCACAGCAATGCTCTGGAATGTATTATTTGACTGCAGAAATCTGCTTTGTTATGAGTGTTACACAGGTTTTTATCTGAAAAATAAAAATCCAAGATGAGACTGAACAGGTTCCGCTGCTTTCTAAGTGATAGAATTGCTTGCAATTTTTAAATGCAAGCAGTGCATGAAAAAGAGAAATATAAACCTCAGTTTGCCATCATAAGACAGAGTACTGCCTTGGCAGCAAGTTTCATGCCCATCCATATCTTACATGTAGCTACATGACATATTGAACATACAAGACTTACAGACAGGTTGTACAGAGCATACAGATCCACCTATCAATATTATTGAGTTCAAGTAAGAAGAGGGAGCAAGATCAGCTTGGTTGCTCTTTATCTAGAGGGGAAAAGAAAAAAAGAATATGCTTGATATTGTTGGTCTAGCTGAGTTATTTCTGCAAAGCTGATTGAACAGCAAATGTTTATACTTCCTCAAAAAGTTTGAAGCCTGTAAAGCTGCTGCTTTTATTTGCATAACAACACAGACATATTTAATCACTGAGTGTCTTGAGATGCCAAATACATTTTTGCATCTGTTAGAATTCAGACTTTACTGAGCCCATCAATAAATAATTCATTTTCATATGTGTAGAGGAGCAGAGGTATTCCCTAGTGCTTTTAGTGATTTGAAATTATAGGTGTGATGGTTTCTCAATTTCAGCTACCATTTAATTACTCAGCTATACTGTGGCATCATGTCGCTGTGGGTCATAATTGTTATGTAAGTGTGGCCTTTAGTCAACCAGGTTTCTAGTTTCCTACAGGTCAGAAGCTAAAAAGTTTCCTTCTTCTGGAATCTGACCATGTTTCCTTCTCCATTGTGTAATGCCTTTTAGGGAAAGGAGATTCCTCAGAATAACACCAGGTCTGACAGATAGATTGGGCACCAGCACTGCATAACACAGTGTAATTTCTGTGGTTTCCACTGGAGCAGCAAAACAACTAAATAAACATGCCTACAGAGTCTCCCAAATAGTCTCAGTGGTGTCCTGCAGGTGGCTTTGGACTGTACTATGCCCTGGCTGGTCCCCAAATAATTAACCTCTCTTTATTGCTTCCTAGTACCCAGATACTATTTGCAATACAATTTTTCATTAAGATTCCTTAATGCCTGAGCCAATGGATGCTGTAGACATATCAATACGTCATCACTCTTGTTGAAATAGTACAAAGAGAGAAAAAGGTGATGTTGATCAAACTGGGAAAGAGCTGTAGTTTTCACCTCACTCTCCCCACCACTTGTTTACTGGCTGCAGTAGCCAGTAATGCTGAACTTGTTTTGATACCTCAAATGCCAGAATGACACAGCCTCAGGTAGTGTGTGATGGTACCATGTGCTTTCACCTCCCATTTCATTAGCAGAGAGGGCAGCCACAGGCATGGAGGAGCCTATCCGTTAGCTACCAATGCAAGTGGAGCTGTCAGAACCTCTGAAATCTGTCACAGCAGGTATGGAATCCATTTCTCCCTGGATGGAAATAGCTGAATTAAAGAGCTGCTTTCAGGACTGGCTCTAGGGAAGGCAGCATGTGTTCTAAGGCAGCCCAGTGCTGGGAATGGTTTGAAGCACTTATGAGGGCCATAAGGGAGAAAGAAACCCAGGCCCAGCAGTCACGGCTGCAGCTCCAAGCCTGGCCACCTCTGGCTCATAGCAGACATTTGCAAGGAGCTCCCTTTCTCTGCATAAAGATCATGGTGGTAGCAGGATAGTCCTGCTGTGCAGGGTAGCACGTCAGCAGAGAGGAAGACTTGAAATTGGCTTAATCTCCTGAAATGGTCGACCTCCATCCAACAGCACTGTACAATGCACCAGAGACACAGGAGTGCCCCTCTCCCAGGGAAGTACTCAGGTTTTCAGTGACCCAACCCAACCCTGGCAGGGCTGCTTTTCTGCTGTGACCAACCAAATTTGGCCATCACCTTCAAGAAGTTTTACTCTGTCCTGGCCAAGTCTGTTTTCATCTCTTTTTCAACAATCGTAGAAGCTTCCGGAGCACTGCACTTCTCAGTGAATTCATGGTTTGCGCCCCTGCTAGCATTAATTTAGTGTTACAGTCAGTCAGAAAACTGCACTGTAGTTGTTCTGGCTGGTAATGGTCATTTTGTCTGTGATTTTATTTCATCTTTCAGGAGAGACATTGAAGCTCTTCCTTTCATATAAACCCAGCTTGATTTTTCACTCTCCATCAGTTCTCACTGAGCTTTGCTGTGATGTTGTTTCCCGCATCATGTACCACACAAGGAATTAAATGATGGAAATTCATGGCTAGGTAATCCATTCTATTGCCTGTAGATGAAAATGAAAAAACAGTGTACATCACTTTCTAGTGTATCTCACTATGGATTTAAGGATATAATCCCATAATCCTTCTTGGATGGCTCTTTACTTTTAGTTTCGCTCAGGTGGTTTCTGGGCTTGACTATATACAATGTGCAGCACATATTTGGTCTATAATGAAATTTCATTCCACTTCAGAACTGTGTGCCCGAAGTGGAGAAATAAATAATTTTCAACAGCAGCACTGATCCTATGTATAGCACACAATCTATTAAGGAGTAGGTGGCAGAAAAGAAGTGATTAAGTGATCTGCTTTTTCAGACGGCTAGAGTTAGAGGAAACCAAAAAGGTTGTTGTTCCATGTCAGAAATGTTAGTGTACATTTTTATGGTCTTGATTTGGCCTGGTTTTTGCAGACTGTTGGAGAAATCTGCCCAGACTTCCCAGGCTGTGCTGGGTGACATTTCTGAAGGCAGCTGCTTGGTGGTGCCCCAGCCACCTGCAACTGCCACCTCCCAGACAAGACCTGCAGCGTGTTCTTTTGGCTGTAAGTTGTGCTTTCGTCCTGACCTTAAGTTGAAAAGCAATAGCTACATGTTCTGAATGAATGTTAAATACCCTTGGGGATGTTTCTGGCATCTGGGACAAACAATTACTACACTAATCTAAATTACACAAACTCTTAGTGTTCCTCAAGGTCAGGCTGCAAAGATTTTCATATTTGGATGATGTGTTCTAAATACTGGGGATTAGAGGAAGAAAAGCATCATCCGAACAAGCCTGATGTCAGAAATGAGCAGATGATAATTGAAGCAACACGAATATAGTGACATGTAAAAAAATGGTGTTAAAAATGTGACAACACCAATGAAGCTGCACAATCATGCATTCATGAATTAGGAGATGTCAGAATTAAGTCTTCAGTATAAACTTTTCACCTCTCTTTTCTGCATGCATTATGATACAATCTTTAATTACCTATTCACATTCCACTTTTCCACAGGATCTCTGTCTCATTTGCTGCACTGCATGAATGGTGTTCACTTAATGAGAAGCTATTCGATATTTTGGTTTACCTTTTCTGTGCAGCCTGTGGCCCCAGGCCTTACTTACTGCACATGACTGGGACCTTGATATGAAGATGAAATCACGCATTTCCATGTGGGCTCTTTTTGTGACACTTATCACTGTATTTCCTAAGGGCTTCTCAAGAATTACTGTATTTATCTTCACAATAGCCTTCACAACAGGAGTATTATTGTCCATTAATGTCCACATTTTATACTGAGGCACAAAGAAATTAAAGTCAAAGGGCCCCTAATTTGAGATGTCTGAGGACATTATTATGAGGACACATTATTACCCATCTCTTATCTGAGCAGTTACCTAATTGAGGGAGGAGGGTCTAGCATATTATTTCATTAGTAACAGACAGAGCCACATATTTACTTGATGTAATCCTATATGTTATTATAATGACAGTCCTATTTCTCTTGTAGGATTCAAATGATTTTAAAAGCAGTTTCTTTGCTTGCTTTGAATGATGCCTATAATCATGTCATATATCTAGCTCCATAAAAAGTCTGGTTACTTTTTTATGTATATGTTAAAGGAGTACAGTGCAGTCTCATCTGGATAGTGCCATGCACTCCAGGACTTTTGTTCTCTCTATGAATATTTTGTCAACTCTTCCTCTTCCCAGTGGTGATATATTCAGGTCCAGCTCTCATTAGTTTCAATACCAGCCAGGGGCACTTGTCACTTGTACAAATTTAAGCGTAGGTAGAGTGGGGAGATAATCCCACAGGAGAAAAGATATAGTTTGGTTCTAGAAATTCGCTTAGTATCTCTTCGATGTCTCATAGCAGAGTTGGTTGAGTGATGTGTCATAGCAGAGCTGGTCAAATTCAGTTTCTCCTAGCAGCAATGACTTCTGTAACAGGAGGCAAATGTTTTCACATCTGCTGCTGTCTCTTGCATTTACACCCCTCTTCCCACACACTTTCCAGCTTGTGCAGCAGATGCAGAGTGCAGGAGGACTACAGGGGTCTCTGTCACTATATATTTCCATCTCACAATCATAAGCTAGATACTCTAATGAAAAAGGTTATGTCTTCTGGAACAAGCTCTGTGTGATCTAGTAACTAAGAAAGGACTGTACCATGCCTTAACCTTAGCCTGACATCTAGTTCTTGAGTCTTCACCATTGAAGTATTCATGCAGATGCCTTAATGCAGGACTTTTCTGTGTGCATAAATCTGATATTTTTTACAAAAAGATAGCAATCTCAAATTCAGAAGCCTGCAATATGAATCCAATGTGTCTTATCAAGGTATTGAGACTCTTACCTTCCCTGCAGGGGTGTTTGCCATATGAGCAACTCCTAATTGCAGTGTGTGCTTTTTCTTCCAATGAGACAGTTCATAAGAAAGAAGAGAAACATACTTTGCCTCTGGACTTCACATCTGCTTGTTATCAGGAGATAGTGGTAATAGTGGTGACCAGTCCTAACTCCAGAGCCAACGAGGTACTGACACTTTCTGATCACATCCGCAACCATGGCTTTTTCCTTCCCGTCACTTCCAAATCCTCTCTCTGTCTCCCTTTTTGCTTCCATCCTGGGTCCTCCTCGTGTCTAGTTCTGTCTCATTATTTATATGCAATTCCAGCTTTCAGTCGTCATGTCTCTGATTTCTAGGCTCCAAATTTAGCAAATCCTACTCATCTACCCGGCAGCTGCTGTTCAAACCAGAATCACTCCTTGTCTCCCTTTCCCCTCTTCCCTAATTCACTCCCTTTTTCCTTAACCAGCCAGTCCCAACCTCCTGCTCTCATCCCTACTCTCTTGCCCCGCTTCCAGTCTCTCCCCTCTTCCCACTTTTTTTGTGTAGTCTATTCCAATTTTCCTGTCAAACTTTTTGTGTCTCTGTGGTCATTTCCTTTCACATCATGGCCTGGGCTGTGTGGCTGCACGTGGATATGCCAAGCCTTCTCCTCAGCCTCTTAGACAGGGCTGGTGGGGAGGGGGGAGGACAGGGTTTATCACAGAATAATTTAGGTAGAATAAGACCCTTAAGATCAAATTATTAATCTAACACAGCCAAGTCCACCACTAAACCTTGTCCGTTAACATCACATCTAAATGTCGTTTACATATGTCCAGGGATGGGGACTAAACCATTTCCCTGGCAACCTGTTCAAGTGCATATAATACATAGTTTTGCTCTGCCTATGTACAGCTTCAAAAAGATCTAAATACCTTTACTTTGATTCAACGTACTGCTATGTTGTGCTATGTGCAAAATAAAAAGACCAAAACATTAAAAATAATTTTAAAAAATATTCCCCATGAGGCTCAGTCCCAGAGCCAAGTGCCCTTCTGCCTCCATCTTCCCTCAGGTCCAGATGCCTAGCTCAAGCTGTACTTGACTAGCTCCAGCTGCACGCAGAGTACTTGGGATTAGTAATTAGAGGAAAGCTGGCTCTCTGTCCCTTGGCTGCTGTGCAGGGCCAGCTCAGTCCCTGTTGGAGAGCAGCACAGAGTCCTGCCAGCAGCAGCAGCAGCAGCAGCAGCAGCAGCAGCAGCAAAAAATGAAGGTGGAGGCAAAGGGGAGATGGAGGATGCTCTGACTCTCTTCTGAGATTGACAGTTTCACTAGCACCTAGTGCTCTAGGAGCTAAGGGACGCTTTGGCATGCTGGGTGATACACAATTTGGGAAGATGTTTTTTTCTGAACCTTTCGCTAGATTCTTGTAAGTATAAAAATTATTGACTTTTCAAAGATGCCTTAAACCTTTTCAGTTTGGGGCAGGTATTTACAGGGAAGCAAGAGGCACATCTCTGACACAAAGGTACTTCCTGGCTGAAACTGTATGTCTCCACTTGAGATATCTCTGCAGTGCAAAGCAACTTATTTTCTGTTTGTTCTCACTCTCAGAAGTGACTAAATGGCGCCAGTTGAAAATGTCAAAACCCTAAACCAGAAACATAGAACCAAATAGGAAAAAATAAAAATAAAACCGCCTGAGGCACACACCAGACATGGGCTGTGTCAGCCCAAGCAGTTATATTTGGAATAGTTATAAGCAAATGAGATCAGTATGTGCACAAGCCCACTTGCATGATAAGCAGCGGCACTGTGATTTCTGCCTGCTCTATATGGCACCTGCCATGCTGGTAGTTGGGTGCTCTTGTGCATGAATTCCTCTAGTGCCATTTTTTATAGCATAATGAACCCAAAACCACTCTCTTTTCATACAGCAAGGATCTTCCTGCATTTCCTTCTGCTGCTTTTATAAAACTACACTAAGGACTGAGTTTTCTCACTCCATTGGTCTGTGAGAGGGGTCTGGAAGGAAGGACAGCCTCTGCTCCCTTGACCTGCTGAATTTCAGATCAACAGAGGTGAAAATTTTCCCAGCTCTACAGGACTGTACTCTGGCATCCTGGCTCAATTTTTAGCCTTCCTGACACAGTGGCTCCAACTCGACATAAATGTGTTGATTTGCAGACAAAAGGCCTGGTTCATATTGGTGATGCTCAGAGTCCAAGTGGAGTTGTTGTGTTGCCACATCCATGCAACTTTTCTCAACTCAATTTTTGTATTCATTTTTCTAGCCATAAAAATCTTACTTTTTCTTTACATAGTGCTTGTAGCAACTTTACTAGTGCTTGTAGGTATAAGCAACTTTGAACTGTCAAAAAAAATCAATTTTTATTCTTCATACAGATCTGGTAAATAAATTTCTACAGAGTGTTCCAATGCAAATATACACAGTTGTGATGCTTCTTCTGCAAAGAGCACTTCATAGAGTACTGCTCACTGGGACAGTGAGAGGCATTTATCAGGACAGTATTATCCAGCAACACATTTTATCTACTACATCAATTAATGGTATTCTTGATTTACAAGACACAGATTGGTACTGGAAATTCAGAGAAGTGATGAGAATCTTAAAAAGCTAGAGCTAAACTACAAGTTCCATTGGGGATAGAATAACTGTGTCTATATAGCCACACAGAGAACCATACAGGCTAGATGGGCCTTCAGGTTGTATAAGAAAATTAAATGAAATTACTACTGTGTTTAGTGGCTATCATAGATTTCTGTAACATTAAAGTTCGATTGAGAACATGCACTTAGTTTTCCTTAGTGATTTAGTTACAAAAAGGTAACATATTCTGGTAGATATCATTGTGCAGAATCATACTCATAAAAAGATAAATGTAGACATCAGTTATGTGATTGATAATTGCCCTTATATCATGGAAATCAGTGAATGCTTTCAGTGTTTTTCAGGGAAGTATAATGTTGTCATTAGTGCCAATTAAGTAGCAAGCCTCTAATGCCTCTTTTTTCTGTCAAACGATGTGTTTCATGAGGCTTCACTCTCTTTATTAGCAAAAGGATTTCCATGTATCTAGTATGAGTTCATAGGAAACAATTATTTAGAATTAGGCACAAGGAAATGTGGACTTGAAAAGTAAGTTTCTCAGAAGGAAATAGTACTGCTTGCTTCTTAAATGTTTGCTACAAGAGTTAAATGTATATTTTCCTTGAATTTTGACTCGGCATTTAAAGCAAAACATTTGTCAGATGAATGCAGGAAAACTCAGAAGAGAATTGAGAATGAGAAGCTAAAACATTTATTAATATTTTAGGAAGGAACATTTGAATACTAATACTAGTTCTTATTCTGAGTTTCTAACAAAAGGCATTGCCATTTTAAGTGATTGTGAAGGAGTATTCAGTACTTTGATCACTCTTTATATTGGTCAAGAATACAAGCTAGGGAAACGTTAAAATGGATTTTGTGTCCTTGAGCATTATGTATTCCACTGTGCTATGTTCCTATAGGAGCTTCTAATCTTCTATGGCTCACTTGAGAAAAAAAAAATTAAAAATCTTTTCTGGTCAGTTTTTTTTTGTAGCCTAGATCAGGGAAGTCTGTCATTTGTGAATGAGATTGAAGTAGAAAGATTATAAGCTGGAGCTTTCAGCTCTTTTCAGCATCTGCAAGGTCTAGCAGGGTCTTTGCTATAGTACATGAGAAATGTTATTTTATTAGCAACTCAGGTTTTGAATTTTTGCTTGCAGAATCCAGTGAAATTGCATTTTGGGCAGATCAGACCATTTGGCCAACCTCTGCTGTCAGGCATGCTGATCTAGACCAATAGCCCAGTAGTCTTTAATTTCTAAATAGTACATTCTTGTAATTATAGCCTCTCATGTGGTTCTAAATTTCTTCCCTGCATTGTAACTGTCCAACTTACTATAGATTCTTTGAAATTGCAGTAATACTTGTTATAATCTGGTTTGCTCATACTTCTTTCATACTTGCATATCTTGAAGCCATGCTTTGTACATGCAAAGTGGATGAACCTCAGGAAAAATGTAATGTGTCTGAGGAGACATCAAAGCAATGGTCTCTGTTTTCTTTTAAAAACATGACAGCAAGCCTATTATTCTCTGGGCTCTAATTGCATTTACATAATTAACAGCAGAAGTACCCACTCAAGTCAACACATGGCAGGTAGCACTGCTTCAGACCAGCACATCCCTGAATATGTTTTGTAGTGCATTTCTCATGTACCTAAACTGCTACATTTAACTCTGCAGTTTCTATCTATTCATTATTTTGGTAGATGTAGATTGCCCAGGACCCTCTGATGAATAATTATGTGTTTGAATGAGCACAGCAACTTCAGTAGCAGGCATTTGTTCTGTAGACATGTTAGGAGAATTATAACTGATGCCTTTTTTATCACTGAATGAAAGAAAGATAGAAGTGCTGCTATAAACTGAAAGTTGAAATAAATTATGTAAAATATATAATTCACATAATGACTGTCCCTTTATAAATGTTCATCTTAAGTAACCATATCATTTGGGATAATTCCTCCTTGAGGAATGCTGTGAAAGAACAGCTCATTCATTATCTTGACTCGGTGAATTGTTCTAAAACAGCTCCTCTGATGAAAAAATTGATTTAGCATTTCTTTAAACTATTGAAAATAATGCTTGAATTATATACTTCCCTGTTCAGAAATTTTCAGTACCTGTGTCCACTATATGGTTTTGACTAGTCAAACTGGAACTCCCCCCAAAAAACACACACATCTACCTCTTGTCTGCATCCATATACACATGCAGAACCTTGCTTTAAAACTCCACCTGGCCTATTAATCAGAGTGACAGAGTAATCACTCAGCTGCTGTGATGTTGCTCCCCTGATTCCTTGATGGCAGTAATTAAAAGGTTTGGAGTTTGGAAGTCTGGAAGCCCTGCACTTATCTGCAGGCAAGATGCTGTGTCTGTTTACTGCCCTCATAACAGTGTCTCTGAGAACAGGAAAGGTGTCATTTCCCAAAATTTTCGTCAGGAAAGTTCCTAAAGTTTAAAATACATACTTATGAATGAAGTCTACCACTTGTAGATGTTACAGAGAAAGTTATAGGAGAAAAGACAGTAAAGAGAAAAGAATTTAAGTGTTATTGCTTGTGGCAAAGATTAGAGGGATACAGGTTTACATGGGTAGATGAAAGAGCAAAATTTCTGTAGCAAGAGATGGTGTAAGAGACCATCTTCCCCTCCAAAAAGAGTGCCACGTGGGACACTTACAATTTTCCTTAAAGAAAAATCTCTCTGAATGGCAACTAGCAAATTGTCTTCCAAAAGTAGCATCAGCAGTAAGGGGGAAAAGGAATTTCTTGTAGATCAGAAGTAAAAACTAAATAGAAGGATTGCGGGAGGACAACCTTCAGAAGCGTCTGTTAGTTTGGATAAGCTTCTGCCAAGAGCTGTATATATGGGGTTTTTTTTATCTACACTGAATTTCCAAATCTTTTCAGCTTGTCTTACCCTGTCTCATCTGTCTTTTTCTTTTTTTTTTTCTTTTAATTTTAATTCAGTCTTACCTTATGGTCAGCATAGTTGCTATATTTAGATTCAAATCTCACTAGGAGAGGACTTCAATTCATTGCATGCCACCAGCCTTTGATTTTGTCTTTGAGATTCAAAAAGACACCTTAATAACATTCTCTCTGCTCCCAAGGATTTTGATGGGAACAGTTTTGAAATTCAGACCAAACAGTTGTGTTTGCCAAGACCAGGGTGAGTTTGTGCAGTTAAAACTTGGTTCACTGTGTTTTTGACAAGCTTTCCCAGGAGGTTTCTAAACACTAAAAACCTTTTAGGATGAAGTTCATGCTTTCTGCATGTGCTTGGCAAAGGCAGATATATTGCTCTAGTATGAAAAGCTGAAATTGCATTTTTCCTCTCTCATGCTCAGGAAGTGAGTTTTGCATTGAGTGTTGGAGAGGAGGCTGTAGAAAAGAGTTATCTTCCCTAATTTTTATTCACACTGAAGACTTTCCTTTTGGGTTATGATGTTGTTCATTCTCTAAGGGATGTAATTTATGTATGTATAACATAGGGTACTAGCATCACTTCCTCAAGGGATCAGAAAATGAATGGATTTTTGGAGAGGGGAGGGTAGATAGGAAAGCGAGAGCTTAAGCAAATAATTCTGCAACTATTAAGTGACATACACTTTCTGTAATAAGAGGATATGTCATGTCACTGAACTGCAGTGAATGACTAATGTAATGCTGTGCACTCAATGGAAGATAGAGTAGAAAAATCCCAGCAGCACACTAGTTTTGTGTAGCCTCTTATTCACCAATAATAATAAAACTGCTAGACCTGTACTTACATAGTGAGATACTGTTTTCTTATTTTTTCTCAGCTCCTGGAACAAGTGTGCCTAACAGCCACACCACAGCTTTTGAGGATAAATCTGGAGGCAGAAGGGTAGCACAGAGATGGGGCTCAGGAATGGGATAAGTTGCCTTCAGGAAGTGAGGCTTTGTTTGCAAACAGTATGCTGCTACTGTGGATCCTGCTAGCAGGCTAAAACTCAGGACACAGAAAATATTTAAACTTCAACTGAAAAAAACCAGATGGAGCTGGGAAGTCCAAGTATATTCCATATTACTCTTGTGCCTGAAACAAAAACTAAGTGCAGATATCAGTGTTTTGCAGTCATTCTTTCTTCTTACAAGATTTACACACAGTTTTCTTTATCTTTTCTTGTATATTAGAACTGATATATTAAATAGCACAAATAATGAAGAGGAAAATAATTTTTGAAAGAGTTCTTACCATTTTTTTAAGGAAAAGGGAATCCATATTGAATTGTTTGCAAACCCCACATTTAAATTCATGAGACATTTCTCTCTGTGTTCCATATGCATTCAGTGTTTTTACTTTATGGCAGTTTCAGCTTTATTATTTTTTCAGTATCAGTCAAATGCAGCATGTAATACTGGGGATTTTTTTCCAATGGAAATTGAATATTTCTGTTTCACTGCCTTAATTGCAGCAAGCTGAACCCTGTGCATGCTGTTTTGTTTAGTTGTAGCTAAACTAAAACAAGCTGGATGAAAGTTTCAAACTGAGACCATTGGTCCAAATCTGCCACTTCAGATCATGCTAAATACTCAAGGACAGTTTGTGGTTTTCTTTGGAACCAGACACAAAATTTGGGGACTCAGTACAGGTGATGGTAAAACTCTTCAGAGTACATATAATCTGAAGGAATTTTGTCCAGAACAGAGTGGCTCCTCAGTCATCCATTTGTAACACTGATGCAGCTGATTTACTTTCCACCTACAGTGAACAAATCCAGGTGCTCTTTATTTTTTATAACACCATTTTTATTGTGTTGCAAAGCTTATAGCGAGAAAATACTTGCTCACGTATTTTACAGCAAATGTCTCTTCTCAGGTTTAGGTAACACTGAAAAACACCATTAAAATTTAAATATCAGGCAACAAGGAAATTCATGTATGTGGATATTTGGAAAGAGAAGAAACAATATACATTTTAATACAGCTGAAGTTAGCTGGAGACAGTTTCCTTAATGTAAAATTATTTAAGAACTAAATAGAGCTTGCTGTTCTCAAATAGGTATAAATGGCATTAGCAGTGTTTACAAATCCTGAAATGCTCCAGATACCATTTTACTTTTCAGTTGCAGTGTGGGTGTATTTCCTACAATGCAGTGGTATGTGTTTGATTGCATGTACTTCTGCAATGTTCTGATATTGTTGAAGATGATTATACAGCAATATATTTAAAATTTATTTTTATTCTTCACATCATAGTCAGATATTTGATTTTCTAGGGTATCAGAAAGATTGACTCTTCTGTCATGATTTCCCTTGACAGTAGGATGTAGTTTCAGCAGATGTGTAAATATAAGTATTGTGTATTATTAGTGAATGTTCATTTCTCCTATTCACCACAGAAATGGCTTTCATAAAGTGTGTCGTTGAGGTAGTTAGAAAAACCATTACAACTGCCTGGTGGTTTAGGGAAGTTTCAAGTAGAGAACAAGACACAATTGCTTTACTGGAGCTGATTTCTTTGTCTTTTACAGATACACGATATTGTAACATTAACACATTGTTTAGCAGCTTAACTGACTCAAGAATTAGCTGGAAAAGTTTTTGCTGGTGTTTCTCATCCAGATGGATTATCTGATAGCTAATAAACTCAACTGAGGTCAGACATAAGTGAGATAGTAAAAGAGTAAAAACTTACAGAAAACAGAGACACTGAAAGAAAATCAGAGACCTCACATTTGCCTGATGGAAAAACTGGTGGACTTGCTCCTAGGACATCCTGGGAGTAAGTGCACAGAGGCTGTGCTTTATGTGGCCTGCCACTCCTCAGGCATCAATAAAAGGGTTTCACCTTGCTCCTGTTTGACACTAATAAGTACTTAAAACTTAAAGGGTAGCTGTAGGACAGAACAGTCCTTGCCCTCAGCAGGAAATGGTGACCAACACTATTCCGGTCACTGCACATCTCAAGATTTGAGACATTGTAGTGTCTGTCCTTTCATGTGCAATGGCTTGTTTTCAAACACAATTTGTTTCTAATGTAAGAAAATTAATGGATAGCCATTCACTCTTCACACTACTAGCAGTATTTGTCCTATCAAGAAACCAGCAATGATCACCAGAGCAGTGTTGTGCTAGATGATGCTTAAAGACAGCCAGAATACAACTCCAGTTCTAGAGAATGTCATTGCTAAAGAAAATCCCTAGTGTTATCACTAGTTAGACAGGTGGGTATAAGCAATAGCAACTTTATTGATCAGTATGACAGGTAAGCCAGGATGCCTAATTCATGACATCCTAATGTTTTGTCATGCAAAAAAGAATTATAAAGAAGAATGAGACAGGATAAAGCTCTTTGACTGATAGAGAACTGCTCAGGGGAAAAAAAAATCTCTAAATAGAGAAAAAAATTATAGCCTGAATTTATAGAGTGATTGAAGGAGCAGATGTCATATAGACAGTCTGTAGATAGGATATTGAAAGATCTAAAGAATTTGAATGAAAGGAAGTGGCTTGTACTTTATTGTATGAAAGAGAAGAATGTCATGGTCAAAAAATAGACTAGGAGAATGGTCTTCACAGCAGCATTTCTGTGTCAATGGAGAACAACCCATGAAAGCCAGAGGAAAAGGTGCCAGAGTAACTGAACAGCAAATGATGAGAGCCTTGATAAACATTTTAGCTATGGGGTTTGGTGGGAATCTTCATATCTGCGACATGTTATGCAAAACAGATCTGCAGTATCAAGGCACTTCAAGGTTCTGAGAGTGAATATATGATGATACCCAAGCCATAGTCACAGGGGGACTATAAGAGGGAGGTGCCATCTGTCATGAATCAGGTGCAGATATGGGACTTCCAGTGAAATGCAAGCATTTCTTATTTTATGTGGACCAAAATGTTGAGGTTACTTTGAGCTTCCTATGGAAAGGCTAAATACCAATTCAGACAGTTCAGTAACAAATGGTACTGTTTTGAGGATGTGCATATACAGCTTTGTCTGTGCTCAAATTGCATTAATGTATAGATTCAAAGTGCAGAGAGTGCAGAGTGCAGAATGCAAAGGGCTTATTTGGGTCCTATGTGGCCTGGGAATTGTTGCCTTTAAATAAGCAGAAACAGATAATAGACCAAAGGATTCTGTAATGATTTTTTAATGGAAGAGGTCATTCAAGAACAAGCATGCATTGCTGCTCTCTCATAGAGAGAGTTATTGCTTTCTTATCATTTTCTCAAATGAGAGAAAAAAAGCAAGATTTTCAGTGGTCTTTCTAGAGAAGGGCCAGCAGCTTGAAGAAGCTAAGCAAATACTGAGGAGGGAAGAGCACAAAAATGATGGAGAACAGGACAGTTGTGTATATGTTCATGCCTTACACTGCGATACAGTGCAGGGACAGCCTTTCTACACTCTGCCTGATCCTGGGAATTGTCTTCAGTCTTCTGTCTCTGCAGCTTGGGTCTCAACTGAAGCAGGTTTTCCACCACTGCAGTGGATTTTTTTCCGTATTTTAAATTCTGTAAATCAACACTGAGTGATAAAAGGTGAAGCTGTGTCTTCAATAAGTTACTTGGTGCCAGAGTTCCTGATGGGGTTTTGTTATCATTATTGTCAGTAACAATCCAGACAGGTGAAGCAAAAACGGATGACCAGATCAAATAAAATTTTCTGGACTTGAAAACTATGAAGATATTAGCACTGATAATACCAACACAAAGGAGGAGGTTTTCTGAAGAATAATGTGTCATCTTTCACTGTGGGAGCTAAGTAGCCCCACTGAAGCCATTCAGGTATACAGGTGGTAATGTTAAAAGAAGATGTAATTTTTTGTTTAACAAGGGCTAAAACCAGCAGTGCCTATCAAACTTTCTTCCTCTCTTTATCAAAGAACAGAAGGTCAGAAGGTGAGCAGTAAGCTTGATCTCACAAGTATAAAGTGAGTTCTAGTTATGGCTGCTGACTTCATTTCTTACCTATGTTTTCACCTCAAAAAAATTTTAATAAATAAATAAAAAATGCTATAGGCAGTTTCTGAAACATATATACACATTCATATATGGATTTTCTCAGTTTCTGCCCTGTTTTTGTTTATTGTTTTGAGACATTTAAAGTACAAATGTGCTCATAGCATTAAATATAGTGTATGTCAGCATTAGTTAAAGCAGAAATATTCAGTGTGCATTATTCCTCTTTCCCTATTATATATGAACAGTGTTTATATTATTTTTAGTGTTATTTCATATTTACTGAACACACCAAGAGCTACATTCAAATAGGAAGAGAGATAAAAACGTGGCACATTTGTTCGCCATTATTTGTTAGTGTTTTCTAATCATGGTCCCATATTCTCTGTGGCATTTTTCCCTGGGTGGAAAGAGGCTTGTGGCTGAGGCATGTGAGGTTCTGTGTGCATGATGCATGAGATGTGGTTTGCTGAGGGCTAACATCCCCCTCCCAGACAGCTGATGATCCTGACTTGATCCTGCCAGCACCTGCTTCTCATCCTCTGGGCTCTGGAGACATGGCCCAGAACCTGTGACAAAAAACACCAAGGACCAATGCTGCACCAAGCCAGGACACTGGGAATTGCCAATATGCTCCTGGGCAGCTCTGTGTCCTGGCTTGAGGTCAGGACAGGGCTGCCCAGGAAATGCCTTCTCTTTTCCTCAGATGATGGCAGAAAATGGCCAGATCATATCAGAAAGTCTGGCTTTGATGCTCAGTTAACATTGCTAAAAATATCTTTACTTAAAGACCAAACCAGTGCTGCCAGCTGCACTGTAGGCTCTTAAACTAACACCTGGCATTGCAGCAGAGAGTATATGTGCATTTGTTTGGCCTGGGTAGCTAGAACCAGAGGGAAGAGGATTAAAATACCATGATCTCCTCAGGTTTTTTTTGTGCTTATGCATTTAATGTGGTAGCTGATGGAAATCAGAGGTGCTCTCTGCCCATACCAACACCAGGTTGAGGCCCTCAGTGATCTTAAATTCATCCTCTGTCTGCCCTTTCCTCAGTGACTAGAGTGAAATGAGGCAATAACCTTATTTGATTTGCACATGCCACAAAACTTTCCACTGAGATTAGAGACCTCAGTGCAGCTGATTTCAGCCTGCTGGTTCTGGGTTGGCTTTGTCTCCGCACACTGAGTAGATCCATGCTGCAGTTCTGACCCCTCCAGGCTGGGAACCACTGAGGTAGATGAATATTAGAAATCTGATGCTGATGGATTTAAAGGAGAAATAATCTGTTCATGCAGTATGAAAGGTGTATGAGCTAACAGTATATTTGTACGGCTTTATTTTTCAAATTCTGCAATGCATTCTAAACATGGTATTTTGGGCCCAGTTCCTAATGAGACCCCACAAATGGCAGAGTACAGGCACCTCAGCAATAAGGACTAAAGCTGATCAAGTGAACTTCACAAATTATGAGCTGAGAACTTTAAGAACACAACACATGGCACTCATGTCCCAGTGGTGAACACAGACTGGTATCAGAGGCCACAGAGAGAAAATACCGTGTAGGGAAACATGATGCAGGCCTCAGCTGTGTTCCAGAGTGGGAAGTGTGTGGATTTATGGGCTTGAACATTTGCTCTATTTGTGTAGCTGTTAACAAGTGAGGTGGAATATATCTACAAGGCATCTTGAATTTCTTAGGAAAATGGTTTTCTGGATATTGCTGAAATTATGTTGTCTTTTGGCTGTCAGTAGGGAAAAAAATAACAGATTCAAAAGAACAGATTCAAACATTTTCTTACGATCTAGATAGTAAAATGGCCACTTTGTTGGGTTTGGATTTGACAGCCTAATATTGGCATTAGCCTGAAAATGTAGTAATAATCTACTTTTCTTTGGCACAGTAATAATACTACAGCTATGTTTCTGAAAGTGAAGATGTCTCTCCATGGACAGCTGACACTCACACTTACCAGAGCTGTGAGTCAAATGAAGCTCCAAAGGCTGTTTAATCCCTGACTTAAACCTTTGTTTTCCTAACTGTTGCATCTGTAGTGACTTCCATGGAAGTCAGTAGGTTTAACTCATTATTTCAGTTTCCTTATCTTAAAATTGTTTTCAAATACATTTTATTATTTGTTGGTGGCTTTTAAAAATTATTTTATTTCTGTAATTTCATGGGACTGTTCTTAAAGAATAGACTGTATAAACATTCTGATAAAGGTGTTACATTCAAAATGTTATTTATGGGCGAGGAAGGGCCTCTATATATAAAGCCAAGATTTTATTATAAGTGTAAATTTAAACAGTGTAATCCAAAAATCATTATTAGTTGAGATCCAATCATTGCAGAAAAGAATATTTTTGTGCAGAAAGAAGTTTCAATAGTAGTAGTAGTAGTAGTAGTAGTAGTAGCAGTAGTAGTAGCAGTAGTAGTAGCAGTAATAGTAGTAGTAGTAATGATAATAATGTCTAAATGCTTACGCACGCACATCTTAGTTTCTATTACTTTTTCCTGATGTTTTGCCCACCCTCCCTCTGTTCCTGCAGGTCTTGAAATGGGCAGTTTCAGTCTGATGGAGTTCAGTGGGAGCATTATGGCATGTCATTGGCATCTGGAGTTCTTTGCTGGGAAGGATATGGTCTTCATCATGATGGTTTCTTTTTTCTTATGGTAGAAGCTGCTTAGGGCTCTTTTATGTTTGATAACACCTTTAGACCTTGCTGTTTCCTGCTTGCTCTGAAGCTCCACGTTACAGATAGGTTTTACAGATGGTGTCTTATGTGAGATATTTCTTTATTCTCCTTGTTACCCCTAAATGTAGTTTTACCCAGCCCAGATCTGCATTTCTTTAGCTGAATGCCAGGGAGTTGTTTATAGCTGTGAGGTCTCCAGCACCAGCCTGTGCCCATCTCTCTAGTTATGGCCACACCATATTACAGGGCTTCAGTGTAATAAAGGTCATGATACAATTCAGGCGTGCTTCATACTGTATTGGGCATATATGTAGAAAATGTTATTATCTGGTAATACTCATTGAGATGAGAAAAAAACTCTTTTAAGTAAAAAACTCAGATGCAGAGACACGGACCAATACAAAATTCTGCATGGTGGAATTTTATCTGTAAATCAGCAAAAGGCACAGTAGGAGCCTTGGGGCAGGGCAGGAGCAGGAAGCCAGATTTGTAGACCCATGTTTGCTTATAACTAATGCAGAGTTCACAGTTCTCCATTTATTTATTTTCAGGAATATGTAATGTATTTCTTCCTATTTATTCTGGGTGAGAGTATGTATAAGATAACAAGAGACACCAATTCAGAGATATATATTAGAAACTGTGAACTGAAAGTGTGCATGCATAAATTTTTTATCTCTGGGTATATTTTGAATGCCTACCACCTGCAAGGGGATGTCTACAGATGCAGGGTAAGGGCCTGTGCAGCTGGGCAGGTATTACCAGGAGTGCATGCACTGCGTTAGTGATACAGCAAAAGGAGAGCATCCTTATTTCTCTTATCTTCTACATCTGTAAATTGACACTTTCTGCATTGCTGTGAACATTAAGAACCTGGTAAAGGGTGTCAGATTTTCTCCTCGCTTGTGCTCCTGTTAATCCATTTAACTCAGTATCACAAACAGCACAAATCAGCTGTTAGTGATCAGTCTGTGCTATTCCCAGATCATAAAACACTTCCATTTCCCTTCCATTGCAGAAAATGTTGAAGAGCTTAGTATGTCTTGGAAGTGAAGTTATATATGTAATGATTAATCTTTCAGAGATCATATAATCATAGAATATCCTGAGCTGAAAGAGACACAGAAGGCCAGTGTCTGGCTCTGCACTGGACAACCCCAAGAATCACACCATGTGCCTGACAACGTTGTCTGAACACTTCTTCAACTCTGTCAGGTGACGTGACCACTTCCCTGGGGAGCCTGTGCCAGTGCGCAAGCACCCTCTGGGTGAGAAACCTCTTGAGGTATATAATATAAACCACCCCTGACACAGCTTCAGGTCATTCCCACAGGTCCTGTCACTGGTTATGAGAGTGAAGAGATCAGTATCAGCCCTTCCTCTTCCCCTCATGAGGAAGTTGCAGTGAGGGTTTCCCTCAGTCTGCTCTTCTCCAGACTGAACAGACCAAGTGACCTCAGCCACTCCTCACATGGCTTCCCCTTAAGGCCCTTTGCCATCTTTGCTGCCCTCCTTTGGACACTCTCTAACTAAGAGCTTTATATCTCTCTTATATCTTGGGATCCAGAACTGCCCCCAGCACTGGAGGTGAGGCTGCCCCAGAGCAGAGCAGAGTGGGACAATCCCCTCTCTCACCCGGCTGTGATGCTGTGCCTGATCCACCCCAGGACAGGGTTGGCCCTCCTGCCTGCCAGGGCACTGCTGACTCAGACACATCTTTCCCTCAGCCAGGATTCCCAGATCCCTTTCTGCAGCAGTGCTTTCCAGCATCTCATTCCCCAGTCTGTACATCCAGGGTTGCCCTATCCCAACTGCAGAATTTGACACGTGTCTGTTAAACTTCATATAGTTGGTGATTGCCCAGCCCTCTGATTTGCCAAAGTCTCTCTGCGGGAGCCCTCTTCCTTTGAAGGAGTCAACAGCTCCTCTCAATTTAGTAGATGATTCTTAGTTTTGAAGATTTATTTTTTTATATTACTCTGTAAGGAAACTTTCCATCCTTACAAAACTGAAAATTAAATAAAGGAATTTGTTCTCATGAGGAGATGGCCATGCTGGAATGGTTTTCATGTGAAGGAATCACAAGTCACTCAGAGTTCTTCACATTTTGGATTAATTTATTTTATTTTTAGTAATTCAGGTGCTTGTTGCACTAGCCTGTTGGATACAAATCCAGGAGTGTGCATGGGAACAGGAGCAGTGTGTTTGTGACAGGAGATCATCAACAATCTGCAGTGCACAGAGTAATGACACTGGCAGTAATCATACTGATTCTAGCACTATTGCTTTCAGTTTGGGCTCTAACAAGCCATTCTATCATACCCATTTTCAGATGACTGATGGTGGGTACAGGTAATCAAGTGAAAAATTCCTTTAAATGCAGCTCTTCCTCAACTGGGGTACCACATGCTACCAAAATATGCATAAGGCTAAATAAGAGCTTCCACATTTCCAACATTACCTTGTCAGCTGAAATATGGCAGTGGAAAAAACTGCTTGGGTTGATTCAGGCAGATTATGCTGAAGGGGCCTGCACTTGCAGTGATTGTTTATTTAAATGTATGAAGGCAAAATCCAGAAAACACCCTGTAAGTTGAACAAGTAAAATACAGATATATGTGGTGTTTGAAAGGCTCAGGCCTTCTTTGCCAGTTTCATAGCTGTAAACTGTTTGCCAAATTACAAGTTATTAAGAGTAGTAGCACAGCAAGGTTTTTATATAGGTATTTAGTATTGCCAGGTTTTAAACATGTATTCTTATCCTTATTGTGTTTTGTACAATCAGCTGGTAAGATGGGTTCAGTACTGTAATTCTGAAGTGAACTTTTATACACATAATTACATAGACCTGAGATAAAAATTATATTGTAATATCTAATATAAATATGGTGTTCTATTTCAAATGGGTCAGTCAAATTTAGAGTAAGAAAATCCAATAATGGAGGCTTAAATATAGAACATTTCTGTTTTGTTTATTTATGCCATTTTAAAGGCAAAAATATGCCATGAAAGCTTACTTTTAGGCTCTTATTTTTGTTTTTTAACAGGACTGGGAGTTTCCACACTTTATGGGTGATGTTGAAGTGAATCTTCCAGGCTTGCCCTCAGCACACATGCAATTCAAAGTACCTTATTTCCAAAAGATACTGAAAGAGGAATATCACATACATATAACAGGTAGGTAATCTTACAGATTGTGACACAGTCACACAGTGAACTGATTCTGTTTAAGAAATATATGCTACCATGGTCCTAAACGTGCATTTTTGTGTTTGTCCCAGACTTTTTTTACTATCTCTTTATCTGTCCATATCCATATTCTCCATATATAACCATCCCAAGGAAATGAACCATCCTGTATCTTGCAAATCAGAGAGCCCTGCTGTTTTTCATGGATTTCAGCAACATCCTGTGACAATAAGTAATACATAATGTAACTTCAGACGTGTTTTATCTAAAATTACTCTCTCTGGGAAATTAGCAGGTTATTTCATCTTCAAATCTCTTATGCTTTCAGATGCCTTTGCTGTGATTTATGCTAATATCTTTTCATAACTTCGGTCATTCTCATCTGGCAAAGGCCACTCATAACCGTGCTTCCATCAGTCATCTCACGAGAAGCAGACAGTTAAATAACCTCAAATAAAATAGAATTGCAGTGATTCAAATGGATGATACATATAGATAAAAAGTACCTGATCCTTGCATACTGTGAGTCAGTATTTTATTAACAGCAGGGAATGAAAAAGAGAAGAAGGTTAAATAGGGATAAATATTTTGGTTTTACCTTCAAGCTGTACAAAAGGAGTATAGCTCCTCTCTCTGTATTGAAAAAAGATGGATAATAATGGATAACATAAGAAAGCAGGTGTGAATTGGCAGGGGTCTTTAACTGCTAATATAAAAAGTCACAGCACATGACGCCACACAGAAATAAGATAGATGAGGGCAACCAAAGACAAGCCAAAAGAAGCTCCTGCAGACCAGGGACAAAAGGAGTGTTCAGAGATGATACAAAGATAAGGCCAAGAGTTAGCAGGTGAGTCACAAGCTCAGCAGACAGCTGAAGCTGAGGGAAGAAAATGTGTCAAGGAAAGAATGACACCGGCACTGAGTTGAGGAAGACTGAATGAGGCCTCAGAAAAGTGTTTTCAGCAGAGAATGCAGAAATTAGATTAAAAAACAGAAAAGAAGATAAAAATAGTGTTGGCTGTTGACTGAGGGAAGGCAAGTAGGCCAGCAGGAATTACAGATGGAGGGATAGAAAGCTTTTCAAAATTGAAGGTAGGTGCCCTGCTGGAATGGTGAGAGAGAACAGCCAGCCAGCAAGGAGAAAGAAGAGCTGGTACATATCGGAGGGAGACCATTTGAGTGATTTCTGGAACAGGATAAAGTAAATGATGGCCCAGTCAGTGACTAGAAGGTGTAGAGTGAAAGGATATGTGATGTGTACATGATGAACACATCCTCTCCCAGGTGAGCAAAAAGAGAAAGGAGCAGAAGGAAAATAAAAGAGTTTAAGCATCAGATATTTTATGTGAATTACACGTATGGAATTCAGGGATAACAAAAGATTTTTTTTCCTTCTTCTCAAGACTAGGGAATGAATTTGGAGGGTCTCAGTCCCACAAGGTTCCCAGATGCCATGCTGTTATTCCATTGTATAAGGAAAAGGAGTGGAAGTAGTCTCCTCCTGCACAGAGGAGCAGGAAAAAAGACTGAGGCAGGGTAGGTTGGGCTGTGTCACCAGAAACAGAAACTTGGCATATGATTAATGGGTGATAGAAGAGGAATTGAAGAGCAAAGAACAGTTTTGCATTGTAGAAGAGACTGGGACATTGATGATAATCAGGGATAATCAAAGAATAAACAAGAGCAAAGAACATAAATTAGTAATCAGAAATGCAACCGCTAGCAGTTCTGCTGTTAGAAAACAGGCCAACCAAAAAACCCCAATATTTATGCATTGTAGGCTTCTGCAGAGAGGACTGGAGTCCTTTCTGATTTTCTAGTGAGAAGACATTCTTTTAATGAGGATGAGATAATGAATGAAGGCTGAGGAAAATTTTTCCCTGCTCAGCATTAACAAGATCCATTTATTAGATTCGCTAGACAAATCAATCCATTTGACTGCACATCACGTATCCTGTATACTGAGTGCCTGTTTTATCTCAGTGCTACACCACCCTTTAGGAGATCTAATAAACAGCCATAACACGTGGCACAAGAACCTCCCTTTGGGTAAGTTTTGCCTGAACCATCTGTTCTTGCCACCAGTTCTTGTCTAAGGTTAGGGCATCATGTTGGATAATTTTCAAGCTCTAGTGACTGTCTCGATGTGCAGATACTTGAATATTCTACCCAAATCAAGGTGCTAATAAAAGAAAAAAATGGTTTTAAATATTTTATATATATATATATATATATGTAAAATCAAGATTAATATAATCCAATCTAAATGAAGCACATGGATGCAACTGCAGCAGGTGACATGAAGATGGGACAATGATAACAACAGAGAGACCCCTCTATTTAAGCCGTGTTTAATACATGGAATCCAGACTGTTAAATTTAACCCTGGGACTTCCTTTAAGTAACAAGCAGGAAATGAACACTGAGGTCTGAAAAGTATTTCTTTTAGTACTAGCTATATAGATAAATCCAGGCTGGAAATCTATGACCTGTGCTCTAATGTTTAGAAACTGGAAACCATATTCTCCCAAGTAGCAAGGAGAAAGAAAGCAGGGATGAAATAGCATTTGCCATCTTTTTCTTGGCAATTTTTATTTTTTGTTAGTTTTTACACTGTCTGTTTTAGTCACTGTTGATTGATATAAATAAAGGCAGCCCTATTCAATATTGTTTTTTAAAATAAGCAGTGGTCCCACACAGAAGCAGCTCTAAGGAAAGCGACATTCTGAGGAGTTAAGGATTTCGAGCCACCTTTTTGTTGGTTTGTCCTTGATGGATTTGAGCAAGTTCTTTACAGATGAATTTCAGTTACATGCTCTGTGTTGCCAGCTCTCCTGATTTCATCACAAGTCTTAAAACAGTTGCTCTTTTTCTTTTTCTTTTTAATTTTAAAGACTTATGTCCTGAATTCAGTGACTAAATAAGAATTTCAGCTTTCGTAAAATAAAGATCATGATTACAGAGAAAAAAATTAAAGTTTGGTTCTGCATAATTCAATGTCTAAAAGGCAGATAAATACAACACCACTAAGTATATTATTTCAACCCATGCTACTTTAAACTAATAACATGCTTTCTTAGGCCTGATTTGTGATTTCTGAATGTTGTTGGCAGTAATATTGAATTAACATCTGACTCTAGATGATATGCTTCAGTGCAATTTTAAATTTACTATTAAAAGCTTATCTTATTTTTACTGGTAACTGAGTACCTCATTTTACTCTCATTTCTTTGCAGCTAGGAACTCCTGGCAAGCATCTACAGAGTATTAAATATTTTCATTCCATTTTGATAGCCACTTTTTTTTATGAACATCAAAAATAACTTGAATTCCTGCATCTGCTTAGCTCATCTGGATTTCCCTTGACAGATGGTTCATTGCAAAGTGTGTGTTTTCCTTTTTGGGCTGATATTTATGAAAGTACATATTCTATCCTAGTTTCTATAATACCCAGGGAAATTTGTAAAACTTAAAAGTAAATTTTGTTACTCCAGATTCTTTCATGGTTAAAAGGCACAGGGGGGAGGAGGGGCGCCTTATGCTCTTTAATGGCAGCACTGGAAATCCAAGAGCATCTACTGTCAAGCATGCAGATTAATTTTCAAACTGAAAATGTTGCAGTTTAGGTACCAAAAGAGATGGGAGATTTCTCTGGCTGTTTATAATGTTTCTGAGGGCCGATCTGGCCCAAGTGCCCTTCCACCCAAAGGAGAAATCATTACCTTCATAGCTGGGGAGTTCCCAGCATGGCTGGCTTCTGGAGTTAAACCAACAGCGTGTCTGGATTCAGCCCAAGCTTACACAGGGTAGCCTGAGGGAGTGCATGCGCAAAAATAGAAAGGTTAGAGGTAAAAACCAAGCTGGGCATGCAGATGTGAAAAAAACCTCAGAGGATTAACATCTTAGATCAGCTGTGAGTGGTCTGTCTGTATTCATGTATCTAGCTAATAACACTAACGTGACAGAAGATAGGAGGAACATTTCAAATGTTTTACAGCAGTGTCTGAGTGGTTTAGACACAAATTACAGTTGAGGTAGAAGTCGAAAGTCAACATTTCCTGCTCTAGCCTCTGGCTGTGGTTGCACAGCATGAGGCTGCTTGTGTCTAGCCTTATTAAGTGGAATTTTCACATTACCTCTTGACCTCTGTAAGGTTGCTGAGGACTGGCTTCTACATGAGAACCTTTTGTTGGGAAATGAAAGGTCTATTCCAGAGTAGGCATACAAAAATAAAACTGCTCCAGAATCAGCAGCTGGTTTGGAATATTGGGATATATTCCCAATACTGTGTGTGGGATTGCCCAAAAATCTTTTTTGGTGGTGAAAATATATGAATTTCTGGAAAAGGGAAAAATGAAAATCCATGCTTCTTTCAAAATGAGAAGAGCCCTGGCATTCGTCTGCAGTGCACTGGTGTTGAGCTTCAGCAGGGAGGGGAGACTGTTTCTAAGCAGAGTTCTGTACAGGCTGGTGTTCAGAGCATGGTTCTGTAATGCAGGTCCAAGTTGCCACAAGTGGAGGTTATATTAGAGTCAAGGCTTCTCTTCTGGTGAGTGTTCTAGCCAGGAGGATACAATCCTCTTCAACAGACATCTTTCTCAGAAAACAGGAATGAATTTTCATCCCCAAATACTGATTGTAGTCTGCAATCCCTATAAAAACATTTCACGTTTTGCATCACAACCTGACAAGGACACTAGCACTCTTGGGTCCAATTTTTTTTTTGGAGCATCTTTCTTGCATCAAATTGCAGTATTGTACCACATTTCCAAATACACCAAATCAGATTCCTAACTCTCCAAATATTATGTGTAGCATATAAAATGTCAGTGCTGTGAAAGTTATTAAGCTATAAAATTGTTAACCAGGTCTCTTTTTAGGTAATGCATGGCTGAATGACACAACCTGTATTCCCACATAAGTTTCTTCATTGTTAACTTCATTGAAGACTGGATAAAATTCTTTTCTGTTTGCTGAAATGATTGACTAGCCTTCCAGTCTTGAGAGCTGATCCTATTACATCCTTCCATTTCGAATTTTGTCTTTGACTAAACTGCTTTCCATCCAAGAAGGGCTAAGTGGGGTCAGTATTCTTGGCCACAAAAATTTCATTGAAGTAGAGCCAATCCTAAAGCAGCAGTCATAGTAATCCTACAGAAACTGGGTGAGAGCAAAGTTAAATGACTTCATAGTGTGGGGCTCCATTTTCCCTTGTCACTTTTCATCTGGAATGAAACTTGAAATATTTTAAATAAAATTAATATCAATACTTTCATAATATATTTATTATGATCCTATGTACACTTACAAACTTGAACTTGTTCATGCACAAGATCAAAGGTCGTGAATGACTTTTAATTTACCTAGCTTATTTTCTAGATAAGCTTGATACATGACTTAAAGTTTGCTATAAAAATGGTTATGCTAACATTAAGTAGAGAATCATTTCATATACATAGATTATAAACAATTAAGTTATAATGTTAACGGTTGGTGAATATATTAAATCTCTGTATAGCCACGTATGAGCACAATGACATTTTTGAACATCATAGACCTAGAAGGATTGCTTGGTTGGCTTTTTTGGCTGTCATGCCTGCTACTACAGCAGTGAAGTACATGTCTTAGAGAGGGATAGACGGCAGAGCACACTGTATTCTAGAAAGAGGTAAATACTTGCTGTAAGTACCCAAGACAGCGCTAACTCAGTCATTTTGTGTCTAAGGAGATTAATGCAGCCCTTGGTTACAGGGATTACTGAGTGGGAGCAGAAAGATGTCATTGTGTCCATATATGGTTCTAGTGAGACACTTACTCATACACAGCCTTTGGTTCTGGTGACAACTGTATTCAAAAGAAAAGCAAAAGTCATAGAGCTCATCAAGCATAAAAGCGATGCAGAGGGTGGAAAAATTATCTAGAAATGAGAAATTTAAGGGGTTTCGAGAAAATCTACTACAGAACAGCAGCTGTTCTCAGTTAACTAGCTGCCATTTAGACATACACATTGCCTTTCATCTTCACTGAATGGGATGATGGACCTAAGTGGTTTGTATAGCCCACATGGACCCAACAATCCCAGCAGCTGAGCTCAGGGCTTTGTTTCTGCTTGCCTAGCTCTGACTACGAGCTGAGTGAGGGAGTTTCAAATTCATACTTTCTATGAGACAGGAACAGTGTATATTTCTTAGGTCAGGTGAGTGCTTAAATTATTAATGTGAAAGGGATGGAGCATTTTTAAATTTTCATTGTAATTTATGTTTAGCCTACTTTTCCTAAGGAAATGAGAATTACGTAATTTTGTTCTATGTGTGGGTTAGTTTCACTCTACCAAGCACTCAGCATCAAATAACTTTTGAACCCATGGCCATTTTCAAAACATTTTCAGACAGTGAGAATATGAAAAACAGCAATATTAACATTGTGTCCTAAGAAATGGTGGTAAGGTGAAGAAGAGTCATCTAAGTACCCAGCTGAGGAAAAAACAAGACGTCAGCTATTATATTCTGCTTGACAGCAGCTATTGATAAGTGAATCCTGTGTCTTTCTGTTTAAAGAGAGATATGATAGGAAAAATAGAAACATGAAATACATGGCAAATATCCACAGGAAACATTAAGTTACATTGTATTGATTGTTATATTATTTCTTACTTTAGCATCATTTTCAGTCTCTTGGTGTTGATTTAAGAAGCTTAAATATTATTAAATGTGGTGATAATAGTCTGAAAAGATAGTTTTCTTTAACATGCCGATTATAAAATTGACAAAATACCGGGGAGATATCATAGAGTGGTTTCAGTTGGAAGGGACCCTAAGGATCATTTGGTTCCAGCCCTTCTGATGTGAGCAGGGATACCTTCGTCTACACTAGTTTGCTCAAAGCCCCATCCAATTTGACTTTGATAGGGGAGTTATTCAGGAATTATAGGATTGCCTACAAGGTATTTTCAGGTCAGTTTTTTTTTCTGGACAGTGACAATAACACAAGAGAATAAATATTCTTGTTTATTTTCAATCTATTTATTCTAAACTGAAGATAACTATTAAACATAACTCCTGAATACAAGAAGTTGATCTCCTTACCCTCCTGAAGAGTTCTGGTTATACAGTTTGAACGTGCAAACTTTCAGGAACTGGAATCCGTTAATTCTTTGCAAGTCACTAGCCTAAGTAATTTGATAGATCCTGTGATACATTTTCTTTTTCACTTGAAGCATACTTAAGTATGATTCCAGCAAAGACCAAGATCATTCATCACCAGCAGGAACATTCCTCTGTGTATTTTCACTTAATGCTGACATGTAGATTTGCCAGGTTTTCGAGTGGTGACAGTCATCACTGCACAGGTGAGATTTTAACATAAGTCCAACTAGAATGTAAGATATGCTTTAACTGTGAAAACAGCATAATTTGTTATGTGTATTCATGGACACAAGTTATAAAAAAAGCTAAGCTGGCTAGACTCGGAAGTCTACAATCAGCCCTTGCAATTTCTCAAGAATCCCACTGTGATTCTATAAATCACAGTTTGTCTGATTGGCCGTACCTGAATATAGCTGCACTCCATGGTTGGTATATCAAACAACATAAGTATATACTCTTAAAATTCATATCATTACCAACCCCAAAAACCTCAGTCACTTCAGTAATTTCTGGAATATAAATGGTTCTGTCAAATATGGACTTTTCATGGAAAATTTCCATATGAATATTTTTAAAGCTGTGGAATTAATGCTTTTTTAAGGATTAGTGATCTATAACATATCACCTAGTGATCTAATCAACTGGTCACTTACCAACTGTAATGTCATTGAATAGATACACTGCTGTGCTTGTGTTACAAAACTGTTTTGTGTCGAGACCTAATTGTGAAATACTAAAGGATATTCAGCATAAATCTGACTGCTGGAAATTTATTTACAGCTTTGCTTTACAGCTTAATAAAAAACAGAACTCTTTTTCACTGAATATTTTTACGTATTTTTAGTAGCATTTGTACTACTTCTAAAATTGATCTATCGGCTGACAGAACTTTCTTTTTCCAAACAGGCAAATGGTTTAACTATGGAATTATCTTCCTTGTTTTAATCTTGGATCTGAATATGTGGAAGAACCAAATATTTTACAAACCTCATGAATATGGTCAATATATAGGTCCTGGACAGAAGATCTACACAGTGAAGGACTCAGAGAGCTTGAAAGACCTGAACAGAACTAAGTTATCTTGGGAGTGGAGATCCAATAACACTAATCCACTGACGAACCGGACCTATGCTGAAGGGGACATGTTCTTGCACAGCAGGTTCACAGGCTCCAGCCTTGATGTCAAATGCCTGGCTTTTATTCCAAGTTTGCTGGCTTTTGCTTTGTTTGGTTTCTTCATCTGGTTCTTTGGGCGATTTCAGAAAACTGACCAAGGCATGGAGAATTTAGACAAGTCATACACGAGAATGAAACGAAAGTCACCATCTGATATGGGAATGACACGAGAAAATACACAGGTGTTAGAAGAACCATTGAATTTTCAAGAACCACATCTGGTATCCATAAAATCAGACTTAAGTGAAATAGTTTTTAATTCTTCTCTTCTAACTTCTGAAAACTTGAATGCACAACTGAATGAACAAGACAGCCCTTTACAGCCAGTACCAGAGTCCTCTGTCCCTAAGGACAATCCTGTGACATAGAGGAAAATACCCAGGAAAATCAGTTTAAATAAGCAGTTACTCTAAGATTTCAGTTTTATCTTTTGTAAGTTAAGATTTACATAGTGTTTAGAATAAGAAACTCAACCTATACCAAGAGGTGCTCAGCATGCTTTTTCTAGGAATTTTGTTTTTTATTTGTATTATAGTATGTGCCTATTGTATATCTAACATTCCTTTATAGATTGCTTCCCAAAATTGCACAAGCTATTTATTAATACATTACCTTAACTGTATAATAGTGTATTAGATGATTACTTGCAGGTATAAAATTCTACCGTGGTGGTGCCTTGAGACATTAAACTGTTTTTTAACTCAATGACAGGAGTATAGCACACTTCTTTTCATCTGTTTTGCGAAGCTTTTTGTATATGGTTGTTTCAAGTGTCATTTGATGTCTTGACAGAGGAGATAAATATAGTTATTCCTAAAGAAGGTTTTCTGTTAGAACATCACAACTTGACTTTGTTATTTACTCATCTGTGAAGTCAGAGATTTTGATGACCAGACTGCAGAGAAGCATGTTGATTACCTTTTAATTTTTCTGGCTAGCTGCCAAACACAAATACAGATTTATTATGCAGTAAACAGCAGAGACATAATACAGCATGGGTCACTAGTTGTGAAAATATGAGTTTCTCCATCACTAATAGCAATTATGTGATAATGCCTAATTATGTTTTTCTTAATTAAAGATAAACTGCTCCTTGATTTAAAGTTTTGCCCTTCACCTTTTAGAAACAGAGGTGAAAATACGGTTGAAAGCAGCTCTTTCCATCATCATGCGCACCCAGTGCAACATCAAAGAGCCAATGGAGTGATTACAAAGGACACAAAAGCCCATTAAATCCAGTATTTTTGCAATTCAGTGCAGATATGGTCTGGGTATATGTGAAACATACGTAGGAACATACTGCTTCTAGTATAATTTTTTGTTTGTTTGTTTTGGTTTTTGGGGTTTTTTTGTCCTTCATTTGTTATGCATGAATAGTCATAACTTGGGATCAGAAATAGGGGGAAACTGGGGTTTTTGCTTTTATGAACAGGACTTCGTAATGTGAATTTCTCTGCTGTGTGATCAAACTACATGCACTAAAGAAATTGCATATCTAAAACATCAGAAAGACTCTGATTTGCCTCTAATTTAGTTCTAGAAAATTGTTGTTACAAGTTACCAAATAATAAGTCATTTTAAAGACTGAATTATTTCCCTGTCACTTTCTAGTGTTGCTGTATTTTGTCTTTGTGACTTTTTTATCTCTGTTAGTTTTGATCTATTTGCTTTTAAGTTTCCAGAATGCTGAATTTAGCATGTATAATAGAACTATGCATTTATTAACTGTCACTTGAGAGCCAATTTTAATAAACATCATTCAACAATCGTTTATTATGAGGCAGGAACACACTCTGTTAGTTTTGCAATTTTTCAAAACATTTTACCCGTGCATTGCCCTATTTCGATTGATAAACATTTCTGACACCAAAAAGACAGAGAGCATCACAGTGATGTCAAAATCAAATATTTTTAAATGAAATATTTAATATTTTATCAAGAAAAAAGAATTTAAGAATCATACTAATTTTTTATTCATTTAAAATTATAGGTAAACCCAAATCTACTCACTTCTGCCTGCTGCAGACTATAAGCTTGTTCCATAGACTTACAATATATTCAAAGACAAGCCATTAATAAGTAATGATAAAACAGTGTGAGATCCTGCTTGTACTATGTAAGAGGTGATATACTGATGTTTGACATTCAAACAGCATTTGATTTCTTAAGTAGTTACAGAAATAGCTGTTTAATTTTGCAGATACATGCTTCTCTGTATGTTTTGGACACTGTAAACCCAAGTACTGAAAATCTCTCGTTAACTCATTTTCTATTTGTGCAGAGCAGTAGTTAAATACATTAAAATGTAGGCAGAAAAATGAAATAATTACTTGAGCCTTATAGCCTGCATGATTACTTGACTCTGAGGAAACTGTTATTAAGCAAGTGATTTCACAGCTAAAATAATTCCTTGACCTCATGTTGAGTTAATGCTTTTAAGGTCATTATAAGCCTTCATGAAAGAGAGAAAAGCATCAAGTAATCCTAGGTTCTGCATGAGTATTTAAATTAATGGTCAAGCACAGAGACTGCTTATATCATGAATTTGTAAGAAGTTTAAAGATTTGGGGTAACCACTTACCGTGGTCAACTCATCTCATTAATTAATGGAGAAAGGACTTCTCAGCCACGTAGGAGTCTCATTTGTGATTACAGACATAGATGGAAGAAGAGAGGAGTGTTTTCATTCTCCACTTCCAGTGGTAGGTTGGAGAAGCCTGAGTTAGGTGGCCAGACTTGCCCTAAGCACCTTCTGAAACAGGCAGAGACTTGGGAGCTGAACACCCTAAAGATGATTCAGTACCTAACTCTGTCATTTACCTCTGCATTACTGAGTAGTGAAACTCAGCAGAAACAAGTTTGTGGAGTCGGTGCTAAGGACCCAGTGCCCACAGTTCATGCACAGGGATTTACATCAGTTTAGCTCTTGTTTGGTCCTACAAGAGTGAATGAATGATAGTGGCTGGGGTATATGCAGAAACAACATAATCAGAGTTAGAAGAGAGTAAACAAGCACAGTCACAACTTTACTCCTGAGCTGGGATGCTAATGCAGGGTCGTTCTCAGTCTTCTTCCCAAAATGGAAATATTCCTCCTACAAGCACATTCATTGTTGTCAACTGTTGTTCACTTTTAACATTTTGAAATGCTTTGCTAACTCAGAACTGTCTGAACTGCTTTCTAGTCTAGTATCCGTAACTGGGACCGTAATGTGGAAATTTGCTCTTCTCCTGTAAGCTTAACTATTGGACAAATTTTTACTGTTCTATTTCTTTTCCTGAGGACATTTAAAAATCCATAGGAGGGGAGAAACTTGAGGAAGTGTCAGCTTTTTCACAAACTACACATCTCCATTGTGCCCTCTATAATGAGCCATCTAGCAGCTGCCATCACGACAGGGCTGGCTGGTGTCTGCTTTGTCAAAGATCAGATTTGGTACCTCTTTTTTTTTTTTGCCATAGATACATTGTACAGTGATGGATGATAGAAACTGTCTGATACAGTATATATATAGAAGATACATCTCTAGGATAAGCACATAAGATTTATGAGCCCACAGGTGCCCATAAATTGCTTTAGCATTCTCAACAATTACCTTTACTGAGATGGAACTGACATGAAGCAAATGGAAGGTAAGAATTTTTGTAGAAAGCACCTTAAATATAATATGCATGCTTACGGAAGTGTATAGATATCTTCAAAAAACACATATATAAAATGTATATGTGTATGTACATTAGAAGCCAGGGGATTTGTTGATTTTGCTGGGAAAATTGCTGAGTTTCTCAAGGCAATTTACCACTGCCCTTTTTATGCTACATTGCTCCATCAGTTACTTATTCCAGGTTGTTTCATCTCCTCTGCCTCTCCTTATTTTGTGGTGAAGATATAAGACCAAAGAAAGAGCATTTAATTGCACTGTCTGCATCCCCAAGTTATTTCTTTGTCTAATTTATGCAGAAATTAATTTTTTTTCTATTTTAAAAGATTTCTTTCTTTTCCAGCTGATATCATCATACTTTGGGCTACTGCACTGTGTTACAGTATGTGTTAAATTACTGCTTTTACAGCATTGAACAGAATCCATCATGACAACCACCTGGAAATAAAGAGCAGACACCCCACAAAGACTGGGAAGGCAGCAAGTCAGTTCCTTAGTAGACTGTCAAGCTCATTTTCTCACAAGTGAACAGGTTATGACTCACTAGTAAAAGATGTAACAGATTTTTAATACGCTGGCCCTAATTTTAACAACCTTCTAGAAGGGGCTCAGTGGGAGAGGAGTTTTTATCTCAGACTATAAATTTGAAGTAGTTACATCCTGCATGCAGAGCGTTTCAACTTCCAGAGGTGCATTTAAAAGTAACCAACTTAGACTTTGAGCAGATTTCAAGAACTATGAAAACATGAAAACTAGACCACACTGTGAGTAAGAATATGAAGGTGATTCACTTCGTGCTTCCTGGCACAGGATGGAGACATAACACTTTTATTAGATGTTTGAGTAGCCCTGTGCTTGGGATTTGACATGCAAAGATTAAAATTAAAACTGCATTTATTAATGAACAGTTGCAGTACCTTTATAACAAAGGTGTCACTGCCAGCACCAGACAGACCAGCTCTTCTGCCTTATGGTCTCTGTCCTGTCTGGCCATTCTAACTTGCAAATTACAGAGAAGTTGTTTCTTTTCCTGTGCACTGAAAACTGTCCTGTGGTGTGTCTGGGCTACCTCAGTGTGCTGTGGCATGTTATTGCAGTGCCTGATATACAACTCCAAGAAAGACATCCAAGGACAGGCCAAAGAGGGGAGTCTGGTCTGTCAGTTTTATGGCCTTGAGGTGAAGAATGTCACTTATGTGACCATTTCAGAAGCAAATCAATATAAATAGAAGTCCTGTTGCATAGGAACACAAAGGGACAAATGGAGAGACAGGAAATCACTAGAAATCTTTTCCATCCCCTTCAGATATTCAGATATTCAAACAGGAGCAGCAAGTCCCTGTTTCCAAATGCTCACAAACAGTTCCCATCTTCCAGATGACTTCTGGGTGAGTAGCTCTTCTGGTTAACTAGGTTTTAACACCATTGTAATTCCCTCCTAACACTTCCTCTGCATGGGAGATGTCAGCAGCTTTTCAATGTTGGGGGGTGATGAAGTAGTTTTCTGGAAACGAAGTGGGAAAGAAAGTGTGAGGGAGACACTCCATGAGGCTGGTACTCTCCAAAGCAAACTCCTTCTTCAGAAAGGAAAAACATGAATCCAGCTGCTTTGCAAAGAGGATTGAAGTAGCAAAGTCAAATCCTTTTCAGAAATATATCTTTTATCAGCAGTACAGTCACAGAGATACTTCTAATCTCATGCTTTTCCTTTAATGTGTAGCAATTGGGGTGTGCAGAAGAGCAGCTTGTCTGATTCCTGCAGGCAGGTTATAGACCCAGTTCTCATGCTGTTTGTGGTATCTGGAACACTTTGTATTGAATTCCTTCTGCTCTTCATTTTTCTCTCATTTTTCCCCATGAAAGTCCATTTCATTTCATTCTTCTGTTTTTATTTCCAATAAACCTTTATTGTTAGTGACCTAAATGGCAAGTTACCCTCTAAAGGCCGATAATTGCTGTTATTGATTTGGTACCATCTGTATCTCTCTCCCTCCCTTTCAATAGGGATAAACATGGATGGTGACTGCTCTGAGACACTGCATGCCTTGCTGACCTTTCCTTTGAGAGCTCTGAGGGCACAAAAAGGCTGTTGATGTGCTGGTGGCTGCTGGGTCTTTTGGTCCACAAAACACATACCCAGATATGGTTAAGTTTCAATATTTAATTGTTCACAGAATCCCTTGCTGAAAGCAGGTGTAGCTTGAGCCAACAGCAGATAGAATTAGTACATTCCAAAACGGCAGTGGCTCCAGCTGCTCCAGATGTTTGAGCACTTTTGCAAGGTTCATTCCTTGTCAGCTGTGGCAGCATTGCTTGAGGATGCATGTGTGGCTTAACTTTAGTGTCATCCAATGACACCACAAGTAATTTTCAGTAATTGTTGTTTCCATGTTTCCATGGTTACTGGAGAAATTGCTATTTTTGCTTCATGAAGCTATAAAAAACTAGAATGTCTTCCAAAATCTTTGCAAGGTTAAAGTTAAATTATGAGTAGACAATCTAGCTGGCTTTGCTTCTTCTGTGCCACTTTCTTACTCCCTTTTCACCCTTTCCATCAATTTTGACCTGCTGATCCATAGCAAAGCTTCTCCTCAAAAATAATCCCAAAGGGGACAGCAATCAAATTCTTTTCTATGCGGTCCTGGAGAGACTTCAGACATAATTGGTTTTAAAAAAAACCAAAAAACCAAAACAACCTGATTCTAAGGTCTAAAGAGTTTGTTATTTATACAAAAACAGTCAAAGCAGATGCAACAGAAGCTGGCAGTAACCACCTGCTCCATTTTAATAGCAAGCCTGCCTACAGGAGCCAATGTAATTATTTGTTGAACTTGTCAGCTACAGGTAGGTTTAGTGAATAGTATTTAATGAAATCTCCATGGAAATATGTGTTGCTGTACTTAAAAAATTGAGTGTTTTTTTTTTAGTTTTCAAGCCCAGGCAATACCTCTATCACCTAAGAGTGCACAGTGACACAGTGACAGGTCCTTAGTTAGCAAACAGTTTGTTCCAACAGGTTTTTGAAAGCCTTGTAGAACCATTCAAAGATAGAAGCTCGGATCTACGTGAGCTATATGGCCATTTTAGATCACTGCTTCTGAACAGTGTAGCCCTGTTGCTCTGAGGACTGTCACAAAGACACAGTGTAATACTGGTCTGAGTAGACTTCAAAGGTGTCTGCTTCATTTAGATGTACTTCAGTGCCTTTCAAAGTGCACATGGACGGACAAATACAGATAGCCCAGATATCCCTGCTGGTGTTTTAAAGGCTTCACCTTTACATCACAGAAATATCCACCAACTTTTTGGAGAAGTTAACCAGAAAGTCTACAAGACCTTTCCTAGAGATCTCCACCCCATCTTCTGTGGTCACTGGAAACTGTATTTTACTAAAACTACCCACTCATTGTCTTGCACTTGTAATGACACCACTGTCACATATAAGTGTCTGAGAAAAATATAACTACAGAGATTGGAAAGGAATTGCCTGAAGACCTTGCAATGCAAAAGAAATATAAAAGTAGAGAAGAAAATTAAAAGGCTGAGATATGATATAATTTGCTCAACTTCAGACATGTCAGATATCCCCCTGCTTGCCTATTTTATTAAGACTTTCGTCTTTCTAGTTTGTTGCTGTCAAATGTTTTCTTTGCTCCATGTGATTCACATATACATGAACATGGCATGAAATACCCCAGGAACAGGATTAGGTGTATTTCACCCTTGCATAAATTTCAGCTAGAGAAATTAAGTTTATGAAATCAGAAGACAGTTTTGCTAGCATCACATCCCCGTTGTCTCATGCCATGAAACTGCCTCGCGGTGACCGCCACTGGAAATGGAAATACCTCACTCCTTCCTCAGCTGCCTTTTGGAGTTTCCTTCAGAAGAAATCAGTCTGGTTTCAGATACTGTGATCTGGAAAACAGGCTTCAACAGTGCTTCAAGTAACAGCAAGTAACATGCAAAGAAGTTACAAAGCCACTCTTTTATCCCCTCAAATGGTGACATCCTATTGTTCCTTTGCAAATGATGTTTTGCAAAAACGAAGTATTTAAATTTCTTTTCATAGTAATAGCAAAGACTGCCAGTGTTTTTGTGATTGCAACTTCAATATTGATACTGGATTGTGTTTTCCAAGGCATCTCTTCAACTCTATCAAATGTCACTGAGGAGCAATGCTGAGAATTCAAAAGACAAGCAACAAAACGTATTCTGCTAACATGTTCCTGTCATGTACACTGTGAATGCATTAATTTTTTCTTGAATGATGAAACAGAGAGACCTGTAAAAGAACAATCTATTTGTAATGGGATTCTGCACATCTTGTCTGAGATGTGAAAGTCTGTCTATATCAGAGTAATAAATACTGGTTTTAGGGACAAGATGAGGGGAAGCATTTGCCCAGTGAGAGCACACCTGAGCCCCAGAAGTGAGAAGTACTGTGCTACATCTCTGCCTTCACACAGCAAGGCTGGAGTGTTTTGCAAATCAAGGTCAATCTGTGCAGATGGAGGGAATGGTGAAAGGCAGGTGGTGGGACAAGCACTTTTAAACACATGTTTCTGCTGGCAGCTTCATCATCCAGACTTAAGATTTTCTTCCTCCTTGTTGCTTGAGCCAAAACTTTACTTTGAATAATATTGGGAAATGCAAGACTGCTGGAATTTTGTCCTGCTGACTGAATCTTTTTGGAGATTAATTCAAAGATGCCTCAAGTTTTAATAATATAAACTGGATATTCTTGTTGAGAGAAAAGTCTGGATATTTTTTCCCCACAGCTCAGGTAGTCTACCAGATAGCATTGCAACATTTTCAGAGTTCTAACTCTGAAGAAAAAAAAAAGCCTAACACAATCTAAAAGGGAGGAAACTAAAAAGCATCAGCCTCTTAGATAACTGCAATATAAAAAAGTCATGTTCCCTATTCTGACAGTTTGTAGAAACCTGAGGAGCTCACATCATATGGCACAAAGTTATTTCAGCAATGTTCTTGTTTTTGTAGAAGGAATGACTTTGAACTGTGAGCAGATTCACACTTTAATTTTGAAAGAAAGCAATATTCCCATCCCAGAATGATCTGCAGTTGGGACTGGTGTGAGTGGTCTGGCTTGCACCCCCAGCAGTCTGGGGATCTACAGAAAAAGAACAAATTTCTCAGTCCTTGCTGCAGATGTGGCCTGAGAAGTCAGCTTTGTGTGCAGAGCTTATGTAGGTCCTGTGGTGCAAAAGGATTTGAAGATACTGATTGAATTCTATGTACAGCTTTGACCACACGTTCTCTGACTTGTTTTGCATCGCTTTTTTGAATTGCGTCTGCTGTCTAATCAGTGATTAACTTCCTACACAGACCATTGGACTCAAGAGGATGGTGGCCTTAAGCAATGTCCCTGCATTCACCCTAGATACAAAGGTGCACTTGTGATCCCTGACTCCCTTTGCCTGAGGGACGTGAGCACCATTACAGAGAAGCATCTCCTCACAAACCCCCTGAAACCATGCAACAGAATTGATTGCACTGTAGAAAGTTTCTGAGCAGCAGCATGGGTTGGAGGATGCTCCAAGGAGGTACCCAGGGATGCCACATGCTTGGTTTTCAGCAGCACTGGGAACTTCAGTCGCACTGGAAAAATTAATTCAATTCCAGATAACTGAATGCATTTCCTAATTCAAAAAGTGCTGCACCTTGCATATCCCAGCAAGGGAGATGATGGCTGCAGCCATGGGGAAAGAGCAGAGAGGATGCTGGTAGGAGTGACTTGAGGGGAAACCTTTCTATGAAGGACACGAGGGATTTCCTGGGGTGTCACTGAGGCTTCACAGTGGTGCTTGAAGAGTTTCAAACTGCCCATAGTGTTGTGAGCTCCCATTTCTGGTTTGCTCTAACTGGGAGGTTTCTGCTGGTGATGAGGGTGGTTATCCCTGGTAGTACTGAAACTTATCTTTTCCTTTTCTGGATCTAATTAGGCTAGAGATGTTACCAGTCACATTCCGTGACTTGCAGGAGTCAATTCCTTGAGCAGTCTTCATCTCACAGACAGACCAAACTGCATTTCTTTGCAGTGTCATGGCTTACCAGGGTTAAAAGTAATATGTCAGCGGGCACCTGGATCCGAGCATATACCCTTCTTAGAGAGACATCAGATGTGACACAAGTAGGGCGTGTAGGAGGATCAAACACCAGACAGTAACAGGCTACCAAGAGCATTTCAGCGGCTGGGTATCTACAGCAGCAATCTGTTCAAACAGCAGTGAGGGGCACAGAGTATTCAGGGTAAGAAGGGTCAGATCCATAACTTCTTTAATGTTTTAAAATGGCTTTCTTGGACTTTTTAGAGCACTTCTACAGGCAAGTAAGATGTAATCAATGCTGGAAATGGAGGAAAAGGACTGAGTTACAGTAGTAAAAATCTGTTATAAAAGTGTACTGCATTGGCATGTCTTGATGGATGTGGGTGCTCAACCCTTTTGGGAACATGAATATATATGTAGGTGGCAAAATACAGATTTGAACTTTAGCTGGAAAGACTGTGAACTGAGATGTTTTATAGGTACCTCTTCTTATAATGAAAAAAAAACGATTTTTCCAACTCTCAGCCTTTCTCCCTCTTTTCTGTCAGAACTGTGACATCTGGTAGCCTTTAGCATCAGCATGCTGCAGTACATCAAGGCTAAGACTCTAATGCATGTGTAAGGGGTAAATGACCTTTGGATGAGGTAGAGCTTCCAAGCTGGAGAAGAAATGAAGTCTGACCACTGCAGTTTTTAGCTCAAAAGCGTAGTTTCCACATATTGGCACAGTCTAACTTCAGTACTGAACTAGTCTAGGGTAGCAACCACCTGTGACCTGTAGACTAAATTTCAGGATTCCCAACAGACCCTGTGTTATTCCCCAGTCCACTCAACAGGTTCAGAGAAAGGTAGTTTGATTCCCTCTGGGTGAAAAACATCACTCTGTGTTTTCCCACTCTGTGAGAAAAACAACAAAATTCTCAGGAGGCTCAATAACAAACTTTTACTCACAAACTTCAGACTATTAAGGTAGGAAAAGGGACCTGGCAAATTCTAAAACAGCATCCAGACTATGTAAGGCACATCACAAACTTTAACTCAGCAAACTTAAACTTAACCGACTTTAACCTTACCCAGACACAACAAAGAATTGACTGGAGCTTGTTTTAATCTGGCTTACAATATTTTGAGAAGTTAGGAGAAGAAAGAGATAAAGAAAAAGAAAGAAAAGAGAAAGAGAAATAAAGAACGAGTAGAAAGATATTACCACTCATGGATGCAGTGATGAGATTTGATGGTTGAAATTTAGATGTCCCTTGGTCAAACCAGTGGTCACAGTCTTTATCCAATTGAGATTGGGGATAGGGGGAACCCTGTGAAACACAAAGTTCATTGAGTTAATATATGTTCAACTATAGGTGGGAATGCCCATGCACCTTCCGTACAGGGCGATTTTTACACTGTCTGATGCAACATTGGAATCATGACAGGCCTCTGATGGAAGGCCCCAAGAAATGAGTCTGGGTTGGTGCTTCTGAGATCTTTGATGGTTTATGAAATGACAGCTGCATGTCACATCAGTATTGTTAGCCTGTTAAGCCCCCTCAAAAGGTATGAATACCTTCAGACCTGTGTGAGCCAGTTGTATAAGGGAGGACATGATAAAAAGCACTATTCCCCCTGGCAGGATCTCCTTTTAATTGGCCTCTTCCCTTATCTGGCTCAAAACTCTGGGTTTTGCTAGACAAAATGTGATCTGTTGTGGTCATCCTCTGGTGCTCACCCCCTCTGCACCTGGGATGTTAGCTTGCGCACCGACAGCAAAGCACCCCTGCTTTTGCAAGTGGCTGATTGTTTTAGCCATTAACCATTACATTTCAATCTCTCACACCCTAAAAAAGAGAAGCTGAGAAAGCAGAGTACACCTTCTTGGAGGCTTCTACTTGCTTGAGAACTCTCTTGCATGAGATCCCAGCATCTCCTGGAATTATCCACTGTCTTACACCCCACTGGTTGTTACATCCCACTGACTTCACTCTTTTTATTAGATTTGTACATTTTCATAGTTAGCTCTGCATTTATGTGTGTGCATGCTGGGTTGTATAGCGTCTGAAGGGAAGGTACAAAGATGATAGAATTAGACTCTTTTCAATGGCAAGACAAGAAACAATAAGAACAAACTGAAACACATGAGGTTCCCTCTAAATATCAGGAAACAGTTTTTCACTGTGTAACAGGAAGTTTTTCACTGTGTAACAGGAAGTTTTTCCTGTGTTCAGGAAGGTTGTAGAGTCTCCTTTGAAAAATTTAAAAACCATCTGGATATGGTCCTGGGCAACAGGCTTTACATAGCCCTGCTTGAGCGGAGTTGGACCAGAGAACCTGCAACCAATCTAAACCACTTAGTGGTTCTGCAATTCAGTGAAATTATCACACTTTTAGAGGTGTTTTCAGTGTTTGTCTCACACTTTCCTTGTCTCTCAGTACAGATGCAGGAATAACTCTAATAATGCCTTTACTATAGTAGCAAATTAAACAAAGCTCAAATACCTGGTGGGTATTTACTGAGATTTTGCTCAAGAACTGCAAAGGCAAGCATTATAGATGACCAAAGAGTGTTTCAGTGATCTGATTGTGACTGAAACTTTCCTACCTGCTGCTAGAAAGGTTGTGGTAGATTTCTGTGCAACAAATGTTCACTTTATAGATACTGCTCATGGGGAACTACTCTCACTGTTAAATATTGCAACATGACTGATCATCGCAAAGCCCTGCTTTGCCATATGATGTATGTGAAAAGGAGAATGGGACAAAAACAGAGCACATGGGCACTGGCAAAGGAAGATTTCCTCCACAGTGGAAAAATTGGGACCTCACATCTCCTAGTCTCCAGTGCAGAGATGCTGCTCAGGTAGCCAGCTCCTCATTCCGGTGTTTCACCCTCTACATGGAAATTCCTAGCTTTGGAGATGTAGACAGCCTGGTTGGTGCGAGCCATACTCTTGTCATAGTCCAGCTCAGGATTACCCTCCTCAAGCCACCTCAGGAAACCTCTTCCCTATAGCTCCAACTTCAGGATATAGTCCACCAGGGTCCTCATGAGATTCAGAACCAGTTGGCCCTCTGTTCTGGAGCCAGCCAAATGCTCCTCAATCTCAGACAGCATGAAGTTAGTTGCTCTCTCTGTCAAGGTAAGGGAGGAGTAGAAGCTGCTGCTGCTGATGTCCTAATATTGGATTGCAAGGTCATGTTCTGCAGGCCCACTCTGTGACTCTCTACCAGTGAGAACACACTCACAAATCTCCCCCACAGCCCACAGTGCCCACGGATGTCACCATTCTGGCTGCACACAGTTGGCTCACATCATCCGGGCAGGCTGCTGCGGGCAGTATAGATCTTGCTCACCAGTGCAGGATGATTGGCAAGATTTTATTGTGATGTAGGAGGCTTTGGTGAGCATAGCTAAAGGAAAGGGACTGAGATGAAGCTCAACCCATTTTGTCTCCAAAGCTTCTCTTTGTCGTATCAGAGTGATTCCAGCTAGCTGGAGCTGTTGCAGCTTGATCATAATGTTAATGGGAAAGATATATTCCTTTAAAAAACCCACCCCAAAACACTGTAAGAGTGATTTGAGATAGACCTGCACAGAACAAGTGTGCCATGCTTGGGCCCAGATAGATGTGGGAAAGGAAGAAAAGGAATGCAGCACAGGAGATCAAAAAGACATCTTCAGCCAGGGGAGCAGGGATAAAGACAGCTTCAGCGAGGGCTGCAGTGAGGATCATGTCTGCAGCTGATGCCAGGTGACATCTGTAAGCAACAGATGAGCTGTGAGTCCAGAGAAAATGTGCTGGCACATGTTCTTGAGAACCCAGTTCCAGAGGCAATGTTCTCAGCTGCAGCTTGAGGATGAGGGCACAGGCTGAGAAATGCTGAATATTAACTGATTAAGATGGCCAACAGTTTAGGAAACAAGTCAAAGCAGCACAATGAAGTTTAAGTATTTCCTCCTCCATGCTAATTAGTCACTTCCTACAAGGCTGTCAAGATTGTCTTTCACACCCTCAGTACCCATCCTCACTTACAGTGTTTTCAGGTGTTTCTTCTTTTAAGAAAATAAAGAATTGAATTAACATGCTGACTGCACACTGTCACTCAGTCTCAGTTCTTGGCTGTTGCATCTCATTCTCAGAATCTCTGCTTGCCTTGCCTTGTCGAAAGATAAACTCTTTGAGAAAAGAACTGTTCAGCGCCCTGGGATGTAGTGAGAGGAAACAGTTTCTCAACTGGATACAGAATTACCAATAACAAAAATAGCCTTTTCCTTATTTATGCATGACAGTTCTCAGGACTCATTGTCTTGTGCGCGAGTTGTGTGGTTATGGGTGAAAAAATTAGCTTATAGCTACTTGTGTGAGTGATGATGCATTGTCAAGTAAAAAAATTATAATTAGGGATGAAATGAATATGAATTGAATGCTAGACTCCCATGGTTTGGTGCTTGGACACTGACATATGATTTACAGAAATAGCTTATAGCTATGATCTCTATGCTGCCATTACACCAAACCAATATTTCATCTCAATCTGTACATCCCCTGGGAATTTTAAGTGCAATCTGAGCATGCAATCATCCAGAAAAGGAGGAAGCATTTCTTTCATGTCATGGTTTATTTTCCTTTCTTAACTCTGATATCTGCCTTGAAGTTAGACCAGCTAAAAATGAGTTGTGCAAATGTTGTTTCTTTGCACTTTGTGATGTCTTTGACAAAATGATCTTTAAATTTCATTTCCAGAAGAACAGTACAGTTTATGCTGAACAGAAGTAAGCTTCAAAAAGTACAGTAGAGAACATCATATTCACTCTTTTCCTGTGTTTATGTATGGTGACATTGATTTTGAGCTTTCAACCAATATTAAAAAAATTAGAGCCTTTCTTCTGAATCAGCTGCACTTCAGAAGTAGCAATTAGAAGGAAAATGGATCCATACCTCAGTGTACTTAATTCCTCAGACTTAAACCTGGATCCCATAACTTTCTCTCAGTCATTTAAGAATCTTTATGCAGTCCCACTATGTTTCATAGTTTTGTGCAGCCATCAGAGAAGACTGTGGCATTGTTTGCCGTTGTTTTCATTCTCTGAGTGTCACAGGAATACTGCTTTGGGTTTGAGCTTTAAACTGTTCTCAGTTTAAAATTTTGGGCCTAAAAACTCAATGGGAAATGAAGGGTAATGCCCCATATCTTACAGAGTTGCACTATAATAAAGCACACAATGTAGGATTGTGTTGACAAGGCCCTGGAGTGAACAGGCTCAGCCCAGGGTCTGTTGTCACTCTGGGTCTGGATATGGGCTGGCTTCCCCAGATATCTCCAGGTCCCAGGGAACTGGATGTCTGGATGTGTCAAAGCAGGGGGAAGACCCAGAGTGAGGTTCTGGTTTCATCACAGGACTCGAACTGGTGGACATTTTAAGAGGATTAATATAAAAGTATTGCACAGGTCTGGTTTGTATTCTGCTGCTTTCCACCAGTCTGTGAAGGGTCTGAATTTGCACACAAATTCCCTTTGTGAGTTGAGCTGCCTCTATAGCTCTCCTGAGGTTGGCATGTGGAAAATGGAGTACCTGCATTTGAATTTTAAATTTCTTGTATTACATGGGAATTACCATTACTATTACTATACTGATAGTGCTTTAGATTCACTAAATGCCAACACTGGCTTTCTTGAAGCCAACTTTACAACCATTCCATATGCAGTGACATAACTGTGAAGAAACTGTTGTGGAGAACTTTTCTTACACTCAGCCACTGTTAATAGAGAGAGAAAATAATTTCTGGGTTTTTATTTTGACAAGCAGTGTCTCTGTGGAAAAAAGTAATGTTCAATAAGCACTGTGAGTAGGACCGCCAATCAGAGCTAAATAAGTAGTTCTTATTTGATATTGCCATACATTGCATAATTCACTTGGCAAACACAAGGTCTGTTTATCTTTTAATACTCTTTTTTGGATGTGATTATGATATATTGTGCATAAAAGTAAAAAAAAAATCAGTGCTTTCACTAATAATGGTTTAGATTTAGTCAATGTATTTCAAAATATAACTTTGTAAATCTCTCTTCTAATTTTGAAAATACTCTTTATATGAATATTAATATTCTCCCCAGTCGTGGTATTAAAAGTTACCCTTTAATGTGTACCATGACATCCACAGAGCAGAAAAACAAACCTTTTCTACTGCCAGTTGGTTCTCCACCAACTTGTTTTGCAACAGATATAAAGAGCTGTGCCATACAGCCATGCAGAGAAACTAATTTCATCAGCAGGCATGGCAGTGTACTTGCCAGGTTTTTGTAAGCCAAAATCTCCTGACACCCTTTTTTGGAAGGATCAGCATAATTCAGGCTGACTGCAAATTCAGAACACTTTATTACATGGCTAATCTCAACATTTAGTGAGCACATGGAAAGTAACCACTTTAAGGATTTATAGCTGCACTTGGTAAGTGAGGAGGTATGAGAAATACAGCCGAGCCAGCAAGACTTTAAAGTTCTACTGTGATAGATCTTACTGGGAGAAAGTACTGCAAGGCTGTCAATAGCTGCTTGTAAACAGTAGAGCTTGAAATAGGGAAAACATGTTTTTTCCCCTGTCAGAATGGCACAAAGGCTTGGCTGAAGCCCTTGCCTGGCCTATCCATCTGGCTGATGTGAGAAATGAGATATTGATTTTTCTTATACCATACGATCACAAGCTAAGAGGAGCCACAAGGCTAGCAAACAACACACAGTTTATTACACTCTAAATGAGATGTTGGAAAACTTCTGCAACACGTATATTTTTATTTACCAAATAACACTTGATTCATATTATTAACCAAGGAAATGTAGAACACACATTCTAGATTTGCTTCTGGTGAGAATTGATGTAGTTAGGAACTGCCTTACATGCTGCAGCTTGCCATGCTACAGAGGATTTGTTCCTGGAAGGAAATAATTCCTTTGTTAAAAATAAGATGTAAGTATGCAATTTTTCAGAATCACTCCATTAGATTAGAAACACAGTTTCTGCTAATTTCAAGGAAATGTGTCCAGCCAAATCCATTCTGTGTCCTTGAAATTATCAATCGAAGCCCCCAGAATGACCTCTTATCTAGAAAATAGTGTACAAGAGGAAGTCAGAGTGGAAAATATAATTTATTATATATTGCATTATATTACGTTATATTATATTATGAAATCAGAGAGTAAAGTCAAGAGTACCTGTAGGTACTTACAAGAAATTAATATCTCAATGTATAAGAACATAAGATACTTCATTCTTTCTACTCAAAGTCACTTAGCTACAAGAATCAAAACAGAGTAGTCTGATGATACAGAAACAACAGTGGGAATGAGAACAACATGCTCCTGGCATCAGTAGCAAGTTTGCATTATTTTATCTCTGCTAGAGAGACATGGTAGCTCAAAACTGTCTTATTAAGCCAAAAAAGTCCCAGAGGGCTGCAGTTTCCCATAGGAAAAACATCTTTTAAACATAAACCATATCTTTTAATGATAGTCCAGCACTCACATCCTAAGCATCTGTTCTGCTGACTGCCATTACTTTAAATAGCCACAGCATTAGCCTGTCTGCATTTAAATGAGCAAGGGCATAAATAGGCCTTTTTCAGTTTGGGAAGTGTTGCCAGTGGGGAGGACAAAGGGCCAGCAGGACGGCCCTGGTGAGAGGGGCAGGTGCCTTTGGGCAGCGGGCAGGCAGGCAGGGAGCCCTTCTGCTCTGGGCACTGGGGAGAGCACCGGGCTCTTCCTGACAAGGGAAGGTTTTCAGGGAGCTGTTTTGGAGCAAGCCAGTTCAAAAGGGGGAACATTTCTCAATATTTCCCCCCAAAAACCTCCAGCCGTAAATGCTGAGTGATCCTGACCCTGCAATCGTACGGGAGGAGATAAAACATGGAAAAATCAAGTCCGGCAATTTGCATAACCAACCCTCACAGTGAAAGCTCAGGGAGCAAGCCTCATCATCTGTACACATAACTAATGTGAAGAAAATACGTGAGAGATGGAGTCCAACTCTGACCAGCACTAAGCTGAAAACATGGAGTGAAACTCCCTTCTTTGTGCCCTTCATTTTTGTTCAGGGCTCTGTATCCCATCCTGAGGCATATGCTGTCTAACCAGGGGCTGTGGGTACCCCCTGGGCACAGCGTGCACATCCCCTGTAACAAAGTCAAAAAGTCACCATCCCTTCAAACCCTGTGCTTTCCCATGCAGGTCTCCTGCAGGTTCAAATTGGGTCTGAGCTTCATGAAGGCAGGCGGGGACTTCCTGTGTCCATGTCACCCCAGGAACCTCCACTCAACTCATCAGTGGTTTGCAGACAGGCATTAGGGATGAGGTTCTTCTTAGCTAGACTGTACAGTTGGGTTTCCTTTTTTGTAAGTTGATCCTTCCAAAGCCAAGGAGGAGTGAGGGCTTTCCTAGGAGCAGGAGAATAGATCTGCTGCATTCTTTACCTGAAATACTGTGCCCCTACTTTGATAAATAGCCCTTCTACTGGGTTTTGCTCTTCAGAAGAGAACAACTGTTAAACTACCACCTGTTCTGTCCTGGAGAGTTTCACAGGACCTGACACTTGCTTCCTTCCATGGAAACATGTTCATTCGTCTTCAAAAATTCACTATATCAATGAGAAGTTCATAAGAATTTCTTCTTCAGTGGCATTCTTTAGCATTAGAGTTTATTATAACTGACTTCTGATGAGAGCATTTTGATTCAGAATCCCATGTGGCTTATAGCCACAATAGCCATGTGAGATCCAACTGGAAGTCCCTCTGAGCCAAAAGTCATCTAGTGGGCTCTTGAATAGGGGAGGATAGGGAGCATGGGATTAAGTGATAATAGCTGCACACACAATCTCAAAGGGCACCACAGCTTGGGGAACACCAGCACCTCTCTGGCCAGCTCACCCTGATATCACAGGGACTGCTGGCCCATGAAAGGCTCACATCCACAGATCCAAGAGCACAATGCTTGAGTGCCAGGGGTGGACCAGCACAGGGCACAATGAGGGTGTGTTGTCAGTGCTTGACCCTGACCAGCACCAAGATAGAACGGCTGTCTGGTGAGGTACCTGGCCTGGGGGCAAGGGGAATGGCTCTGGGAGTGGGGAGCATGGATTCATGGTCTGGAGGCAGGGAGCTGTGGCAGGTTCCCCACTCTGTGGGCACCAGACTCAGCACTCTCTAACAGGAATGGTTTACTCCAATCCTTGCTTTTGAGGAATTATCACAGGCATCTTCCGAGTATATACATCAGGTTGGACATAACTGAGAAGAGGCTTGTTTTGGCTCTTATCAAGGCTTCAGCAGGAGCTAGATGCTGAGCTGTCTAGCACATCTACTCTGGCAAGTTAAAGTTCCACCCTATTTGCTTGGGAGATATGCATGTGTTTGCATGTGTCTCAGCTGTACTTCCAAATAGAATATTAAGAATTATATCAGGATGGTGTAGTTTCAAATGAACACTTCAAACAATGTTAAGAAAGCCAGATGTTCCCCATTGTCCTGGGTTGTAATATAGGATTTGCACAAAGTATTCTATCACCATCTTCATGAACTATTGAATCCAATTTTTGGAGCAGTGTTTTTCCCAGGCCCCCTCCCTCTGGGCCATCTTCTGTTAATGACTCATAGATAACTCCATCTGGGAGTTAATGTGTGATATACAGGACCCCTCTGTATGACTCATCATCCCACTGTGAGATGCTCCGCCCAGGGGGAGGAGCCAAGCATTCTCACCTGGATATAATCTGGGATTTGGGGCAGTACAGGCAGCCATTGCTTACTGGATTCCCAGGGGACCAGAGCTACCTGACCTTTCTACTGGATCACTGCTTTAGGAAGACCACCTCATCTGGACTGCTTCCATCACCCTGCTCAGGTTGTATTCTGACTCTGTCGGTGGTCTTTTATATTATTGCATTTATTTCGTTTTACTTTTTTCCCCCCTTTCTTCTTATTAAACTGTATTTCTGACTTGGAGCCTCTCACTTGTTTTGCTTTCAAACCTCTACAGCCATGTTCCCCATGACTTGCTGTCCAACAAAGGCGTGATAGGAGAACCTGCCTCTATTTTCCAGCCTGGTGTTGCTCAGCTTGAATGAGTTGTTATGCCATTTTTTTTTCCCTTTTAGCTTCCAGATTCAGGCCTAGAAGGGTATTTGTTCAAACTAGGTATCATAAATAATTGAAATACACTAAGAAGTGGAAGTTTTTATTAGATGATTTGTGCAGTGGGGAGAGTAAAGTGGTTGTGACCTTCTGGCTCTATCTTTCACAAGCATATAATTGGGAGGCAAGAGGGAGGCTCACAAGCATGCCACTACATGGAAAGTGAGCCACTTTTGCTTATGAAGACATGAGATTTTTCTTCTAAATGGCCTCTCATTTATGCAATGTACATACAGCTCTGTTGCTTTTTCCAGATATTCCTCAGCGGCTTGTTTGGTTTCAGTGGTCAGAGAACCTGAAAGCAAGGCAAGACAAATGAGTGAAAACATTGTGCATACAGTGCCAGGAACCTCAGCAGATACAGGAACACAGGAAAACAAGAGCAGGGGAAGGAAAAGTGAGGAGGAAAAATGCCCCAGATGAGTTATTGGTTTGTTTTTCTGTCCCACTAATGGTCCCCAATGAAAGGTGAGAAGTCTTTCACATAGAAGTGAAGGGAATGAGTTCCTTTGTTTTAATCCTGATGCAGAATTGGCTCCTGTATTGGTCACTTGATTTGCCTGTCAGTTCATGTCCTCTGCAGTTTATCCACTGGCTTTAATTCTTCTGTATCAATGTAAATAACTTGTCATAAGGAAGAGGGGACCAGGTTCCTCACCTACCTATCACCACCTAACTATGGGAGGGACTCTAGCAAAAAACACCATGAAGCTACTGATTCTGCCTATCTGCACTGATCTAATGCTCTCAAATGGTTTAATATTTATGGAGACAATTTTAGGCCGAGTGTAAAATACATTGTTCCTTCTGAAAAATCAAGCCACACTGTATTAGGCATGAATTGTATAGAATTTTTTATATTGTTAGCTCTTGATGCATACTAGGAAATGCACTTTGCAACAGTCCTTGTAGTCATCAGTGTCAATTTTTTATTAATGCTTTCCCTGTAAGTCTGCATTTGTCAGTGTAGTTTGGGAATAAAATGAGAGCTATCCAGTGACTATTATGACATTTTTGAAGTTTCATGGATGTAAACAAAAGACTGTGTGGTCCAGTGAATAAAAGCTACTGAGTAAATTATAAATCACACTAAGATTATGTCCCATGTAGATTTTTTTTTTAAATGAAAAATTATTTACTAAAAGATTGTGAGTTTTCTGTAAAACAGTATTTAAAAAAAATGTTTAGCAGTCCATGAATGAAAATGACAAGTGCATGATTAGCTGCCATTCTGCTGTTTGATTTGCTCTAAATTTGTGTGCATTGGCAGTGCTGAAAAACTTAACACTGGGCCCTTGGTCTGTGGTATTCAGCTTGGTGTGTCCTCAGAGGCATTTGCTAAAGGACATTTGAAAGTCCCAGCTCCAGGGCTTGGGGAAGGGCACATTTATGGGAGATCATTCCTCTTGTTCACCCCATGTCTTGCAGTAACTGGACATCCAGGAATGCAAGTGTCTTGGGAAAGACTGAGTAAAGACAGCACAGCTCAGCTCTAGGCTGTGGCATTTAGCTGGGAGGAGAGATGGCTTTTTAAAAATTAGATTAAAAAGGAGCATAGGGAAAAGGAAAAGGTGGGAATGGGACCAGAAATGTATTGGAGCTGGCCACTTGCTTCCTGAGCAAGTGAAGATGGAAACAAAGAAGGGTCTTACAGTCCTGTCTCCTCCATCCCAGAAGAGCACTGAGACATGCAGCCGCAACACAACTCAGCTGGGTACAGCTTCTGTTTAGGTGACTAATTCTAGATCTTCCCAAGGAGCCCTTGAAATCAAACATTCACTTGATTCATTACTGCTCTCTGAAAATTTACAGTGCTGAAGCAAACATTTCAGAAAATAATATCTCTATTTCTATCCATTTCTTCAGGCTAAACATTTTCGGATACATACCTTACAAATTCAGGTCATGATAAATGGAGTTCTTTAAAGACAGGCTTTGGTTTGACATATTATGTCCTTGTCCCATATCAAAAACATTGCCAGTTCTAACAACACAGATTATCCAGTGAGTTTATATATTTATTTTCTTTAAATACATTGGAATAAAAATTTGCTGTTTTAGTGGAGTGCATATGTATAATTATAGCATAGGCCTAGTAGGAAAGCAATTTAGATTTCAGGAACTACTACTGTACTGTAGGGATAAAGGTACAAGTGATTAAGAAGAAGAAATTACATTCAGAGTTCAAAGGAAGTTTTACCCCAGAATAAATGTAAATAGGCTTTCTTCTGTTTCAGAGTTTGGGTTTTTTTCTGGGTTTGAAGCTATTATTCTGGCCATAAAGGAGGGACAGTATATGCAGCCATACAAGTAGCATCAAAAATTTGTTCCATTTGAACTTAGCCTATGAACTAAAAAGGATGTGAATTAACTGAGGCTGCATAACTAAGCAGGGTTGGGAAATGTCAGCTATGTTAATGAGCAAGCAGACACTTATCAGGGAACCACTCTGAAAGTAATCTTCTTGCTAAGCCATTGAAGATAAACCAACAGGTTGCATCTGTAATTAGGGACAGCAAGGCACACAACTGGACCACCCAGACCCATGATTTTCACAGCCATGCTGTTTCAGTCACATGTCTGCAAGTCTTTCTTGTTCTTTGTGTCTGTAATTTTTTGCATCGCTGCTCCTAATGGTGCACTCTTTCAAAAGGTGCTCCACATCAAATGAATCCTTTCCTTTAGGACACTTCAAGAGACACAGGCAGGGCCTTCCTGACATTACCACCCAAGTTTCCTCTAGGAAACCAGAATACATTTAAGACACATTTGACTTCTTTTTCCTCAGTCAAACAAAATAGGCCAAATTTATTTCTTGTTGTCATAATTTTCAGGCTTATATATATTTATAGCCTCTTTGAATTTCATCCCAGTGGAGAAGGTGATGGAAGATCACATCTGCACAGATATGATGTGTAAGTGCTCCAACCATACTAAAAGCAAGAGATTTGTAGCACTCTTTCATTTAGCAGGTGAATAAATATCTCAGGGCCTGGGTCTGTGAGAGACTGAATGTCTCCCACCAGAGGACTGCACATGATCCATGGTGTTTCAAAAGACAGTGTAAATATAACCCACTCTGGGGGAGGTACCCACGTACTCCTGAACCTCCACGACCAAGAAGACCAGAAGATCAGAGAGAACTAACAGGACACCTATTGAATCTACAGGTCATAATACCTTCCTACTCAATCTGTCCCTCTCTGTCACTTTCTTTCTCTCCACCCCTGCCTTTTTTCTTGTTTCTTTCTACCTCCAGCTCACATTTATTATAGAATAAAATCCTTATCATAGACTTCAATAGCTGCACTATTCAGTCAGTGCCCTCTCAGGATTTTTTGGTGTAGACCAGTACAGTACCCAGTAAATACACTATAAATTCAACTTTATGTTTTTGCCTGATTTTGCTCTCAAAATCTGGCAAAAAATTATTACCTAATTCACTTGAGACCATTTTATATATTTATTTCTGAAGATGAAAAGCACTTTGGTGACAGTGAAATCTCTGCTTCTCTATTTTCTTACAAATATCCATGTATCTTAAGTTTTGATTCACACCAGGCAGGCAATGGCTGCAGTTGACCTTGTATTCATTGATTGTTCAGAATCCAGGTTTACACTCTTAAAACAGATGATTGAAAACCTGCTGGAACACAGATGAAGAACACAATAAAACACAAAACCTATTTCAAATTCTAGATCAAACACAGTTTTGCCTTCACTATTATGTGTATAGGGCCAAATTCATCTCTCTGTAGGATTTTTTTCTGCTGACCAGGTGTGTATATTTCAGGAATATATTTCATATATGAACTTTAAATTCTAATAGCTGAAAAAATTCAACAGCTGAGAAGCTTTATGTGCGAAAGGATATTACCCACAAAAAGCAATTCAAATACATGAAGCATGCAAAAATCACTCAAAAGCTACACAAATGACAAAAATTTGCTATATAAGAAACAAAAAGATCCCTTAAATGGCCCATATAAATGTCTGAATATCTACAGCTTTTTTGGGAATTGATGAAGCATTTTAAATTTTGGTGTAAGAGGATTCAAGAAATTAGACTTGTGATTGTGAGGGTCCAAACTGGGCTTCTGAGCTGCAGATTTTGGAAGCTGCTTCTGTAAAAAAACCCAGAAGTGGATTCTTGGTTTGCTTTAATCCTCATTCAAAAAGAAAACAAAGTTAATTAGAATTTCAGCAACAACTTACTCATTTTGGTTCAATTTCCAGAGCAGTGGAAAACATACATGAACCTGAAGTGTGAAAACTGGGACTCAGGTAAGAATTTGACTCCAATATTTATGCAAATTCAATTACTTTAATTGTACAGTGTATTAGCAATATATAAAATGAGCACAGTGAGAATCCATATATTTTAGTTTTTGTAAAGGGATGGTTAACACTGGCTAAAACCTCTAAACCAACATGAGTGATCTCTAGCCCAAGGAGTGAAAAATTCCATGTAAGAAAGTTTGAAAAGATGGGAGAATAACATCACCTGTTATGGGAGCCGTGCTGAGAGAGGCCAACACTGAAAGTGAACTGCCAGGTGCTGATACCAGAGGCTACAGAGATGAGGGTGGGAACAGCACCACATCATTTGTATTATTGTGACAGGGGTGTTAAAAGAAAAGTACGCTTGCTGCTGAGGCTAGAATCAGTGTGCAATGTGTTTCTGCTGAGTTGTGGTGGGGTCACAGGCTCTGTGGGTTGCATTTCTCTTTCCTTTGAAGGGAACAGCAGCTGAGCAGCCTCTCAAGCTTACCAAGTGAGGAAAGAGTAATTTCTTCCTCATCTGCTGTGCTCTTCAAAGGAGCATCAGGGCCCATCAAATGTAATTATTACCCAATGGAAATTTCAAACGTAAAAAGTGACTGGTTTTAAAAAGATCATTTAAGCAATATCGGTAGTAACCCCTCAGCTTGTCAGCAGCAGTGTCTGCAAAGCCAAATTTTAACACCATCTTCATTAACTGACTTTGACATCCATTCATCACCAGCCTGAGCCATCTGGGCAGGGAAAGAGGAGCTGCCCAGTCCAGGCCATGCAAGCACCAGCTGCAAAGCTGCATCCACAGGCATCTCCCCACAGAGGTCCTGTGGTGGGGAAGCTGCCCATGGCTTGGGGCTAGCCCTCAGTTGACTGGGGTAACTTCAGCAGAGCTGCATGACCATGAAACAGCAAAGCAGTGAGAGGGCTGCACTTTGAGGCATTTTTATGAGCACTCACAGTTTGTCCAGCATGAATGAGGGGAACACAAGCTTTTGCCTTGGAAAGCAAACAAAGGGCCTGGCTTCTTGCTAGACACTAAGGACATTTTCTTCTTGACTTGAAGGCAGACCTTACCTTTCCTGCACTGTGGGTTGAACATCTTGGGGTGACATGGGAGCCCTTGGGACAGCACCAATCCCACCCCTGCATCTCTTTGCACTGACAAACCACATGACTTGCAAAATCCACATAGAGCAGCCAAAAGGGGAGGGTTTGGCTTGCAAGAGGAATCAGTCTGAGCTGGGTCATTCTGGTCACAGCTTATGGAGCACCCAATTACACACAGCTGATAAAACCAGCAGGATTACACCTTTAGGTAGTGTGGTGCTCCTCCCATCCTGGCTGGCTGGTGCCTACAGCTGCCTTGGGCAGGATGCTCCAGCTGTGATACAGTGCCTGCTTCAAAGGGGGCCAGACCCATCCTGCATTGGCCTTTTTAGGCATTTCTACATTTTTACCAAAGGCACTAAGAAAATAAATAGGAAAAGGTTGTGGTTCGGTCAGTCAGATGAAATATTTGAAAGCAGCATCAGCTAAGGAGCTGCTTGTAAAAACTGAGGTAACCATGCACAAGGCTGCATCCCTCTTGTTGTTCAGATCAACAGTCATTAAAAGAGGACAGGACCAAGTTAACGTCAGTGGGATTGGGGTTTTTTGTTTTGTTCCCCTCTCCCCTCCATGAAATTTCTTTCCCCACCATGAAATTGCATTGGAGTCTACTTTGTTTCTGCTGTTCTATTTAGAAGGATGCTCTCTACCTCTAGTGAAGCAATTATAGTTATTCTGGTTTTCATATATGACTCAGTCCTAAAATAAGCCCTTAAACAATTTTATTTTATAATTCCAAGCAATACTGCTGATACATAAATGATACATAGTGAGAGTTACATTTGAAGTCTTAAATAGTAACATGAGATTACTGAAAAAAACAAATTTTGAGATGAAGCATAGTTATTGAGTTTGGGTATCTTATGGATGAAAATTATGTGATCAATAGATTGTTATGGTTTGTAGCAGTTAAAGTTGGAAGTTATAGAAATAATCTATGAACAGATTAGTAGGATATAGGGTTGTAAATCTCCTGCTATAGTAAACAATGCCTGTTTGGTATTTTACATATATAAAATCTGACAATAAGAAAATACTGATTAGTGCAGACCTAGCTGAGTAATTGATCTCAACAGCTGATTTTTTTATTTTTATCATTTTGCATTACCACCTTACTGTCAAAAAGAAAAAAAGGTGAAATACACTGACATGTTAGTGGCTGTTCACAAGGCTGAAAAACAGCCACAGAAAGATGAAAAACAGTTTTTAACACCACCTTTTTCTTTTCAGGCCCTCTCAAAATGCTTCTGCTTACTCAAAAATCCAGTGGTACACTTTGTCTTTTCTCCCAGGACAGAGGTTTGGCCACTATACTAAATCAGCAAGAAGCTTTTAATCTTTAATTGGAAATTAAAAAAGCAACAGGAGACACAGCCAGGATTGTGACTTAGTCAATATGACTGTGACTTGGGTAGAAGACATGACTGCAGTGGGCTTTTTACTGGTGCCCTGAAGGAGACACAGGCCACCCACTCAAGAGATGCCAGAGCTGCTCTAGCCTTCTTACTCGTGTTACTCCAAAACATTTTCTTTATGGAGTTGGCAAAAGCTAGCTAGTGATTTTTAGCTTAAATTATTAACTGCTTTGGAGACAAGTTAAACTGCATTTGCCTGTGAGCAAGTTACACTATTAAAAAATAACTAGCAGAGCCCTACTTTAAAGCTACTGCTATTTTTATCTGCAAAACCAAGGGAGTTCCCTGCTGTTGAGAGGGCATGTGAGCTCAGCACTGCCATTTGCTGCACTGGGAGCCCTCTCCACTTTGGAGAATCTGTGGAGGGGGGGAATCCTACTGCATGCACATCCTGCACTTGCAGCCAGCTCAAATGTGGCTCATGAGATTGTGCCTCTCTGAGGTGACCCAGGATGAACCTGCTGTAGGCCAGTGGAGCTAATGGCCAGGTCCTATGCTGGAAATGAAGGAGGGCACTTCCCTCCCTGCATAAACACACACTTTTAGGCATCCTATAAAAATGCAAAGGCTAGTACTGCCCCTAGTAAATTTGTGGGTACCAGAAATATGCAGGTGCACAGTTAGGTCCCTTTTCAACAGCTTTACAGTGCTGATGCATTTTGTCAACCTGTTTCATCATAGCACTGGATTCGGCATTGTAACTGAAGACATCTCTGCCATTTTATCTGTAGGTCTATTAACTTAGGGCAATTACTCTACAGAGAGGTGACAATTCCTCTATGGAAGTTATTGAATTTCGGTACTGCAAACACTGCACCAATAATGAGAGGCCACTAAGAGAGCACAACATACCTGCATCATTCAGAATTGTAATTTATTTTTTTTTTTACTCTATTGTCTAACAGATAATTTAGGCTTGGAAATATGACATCAATTTTTAATCATATTTCAATTTACTTTTCAAGGTAAATTAAAAAACATGAGCTACTAATTACTGGCTGGGCTGAAAAAGAGGGAGATGGGGAAGAGGGAGTGAAAAGGAATGAAATTGAGGGTCACCAATATGTCCTCATGGAGTTTGCTGACCTTTAGAAGAACTCCCAACTGATTAGTAACCTTAAACATTGATAAATTAGACAATATTCACTGAACCCATTCTCATTTTTTATTTAGTAGAGACTTCCATCTTTGTTCAGTAGTATGACTTCTGCTCTTTACATACATGCAACGCTGAGTGTCTCTCCAAGGATCAGATTCAAGTTTTAGCTATTACCTTATGTCTCAATTTTTGGCTTTTTAGCTTATTAGTGTAGTGCAGTGTGCTTCACAAACCCACAATAGTAGAAAGATCCTTCAACACTCAGGTCAGGGTAGGCAACAAACAAAAATGGATGTTTGTTTTTCATCTACACACCATTTCAGTTTTGATTAAAAGGTGATATTAAACACCAGTGTTAGTCTATTAGAAAAAGGATTGAGAAAATATTTTGAGATAATTTTCCTTAGAGTTCTTGTATTTGTTATAGCTCTGAAACCAAAGTTAGAGGATGCACAGAACCAGATTAAGGACAGAGACACTTGCCTCACCTGCAACTTTTCTATTCACTGCCAAAATAGGGATGCTTACAATGTTGCTTACAATGTTACTTACAATGTTCTGTAGATATCTACTCTACCAGCTCCAGTGGCTCTCTTCAGAGCTCTGTACATCCTTTGCCAGAGCTCAAGGAGTCTGCCCTTGAAAAACGTTCATTCTTTCAAAAAAAGAACTCTGTTCTTCATGCATTTTCTATGTCTATCTTGTACCTATTCTTGAATGAAATTGAAGTGCAGTTCTCAGAGGGTACACAACTTCTGCCAAACCTTCTCTCAGAAACAGGCATGCAGCTGCTCATTAAATACACTGGAGATGTGCCTCAGTATGAGGTGAAAATATGACCTCCTGACAATCACTACCAGGCAAGAAAACATTGCAGACAAAGCACCGTTTTTTGAGGAGCTAACTCTCTTCTTTAAAAATTGTGATTGCAGCTTGCCAGGAATAGGACAAAACAGAAACAAAACAACCTTGAATACCTGTTATTTATGGATGAGATGAGGAAAAGGTTTTATTTGGTCTGGAAATCTTCATAACTTTGTTGGTTCAATGTAAAATATCCATCTGAGTCTCTTTTCCCCTTGGTTTTTAGTTTCTTGGACTTGTTTAGACTATCAGCATTTGGTGGCCTAGTGTCTCTTGTATCTCCTAATCCAAAAACATCCAATCATCAGTAGACACTAAGGGTTCAAGGGAACGCCTGCTGGATACATGTGGTTGCATGAGTTTCCTTTGATCTCCTGCAGTACATGAAACTGTTTGCAGGAAATAATTCTGTTCCCTAAAACCATATACATGGACTTTCCTTGTAACTTCATATCATACAGGAGCAATACTAATGGAAATTTTGTGTCTTCAGGTTTCATGACAATCTACTGAACTCCTAAGAGAGATTCCTCTGAAAAGAATATGAGTACTACCACGGTATCTAAAGAATGCTGTCATCTTGGGCATCTTCCTCCTCTCCTATTTTGTCTCCACTGTTCAGGATGCATTTTCAGCCTGCAATTTGTAAGCATGACTTTATTCTTTATTTCTCTTTGACATTAACATAGCTTTGGTCACGTAGCCTCCTTTATTTACCATCCCAACAGAACAGTAGTGACAATAAGGTTTGCATTTTTCAAGTAATCCCCACGCATTAAGATGCTTCACACAAACAGCACAAAACAGCTGCAGAGCTTACAGAAGACAAACCAACCCTTGGCAGCTGGAGAGAGGAGGAATTTGGAGAAGATCCCCTGTAAATCTGAACAGATCCAAGTCACACACAAATGGTCTCTACTGACTCTGCATGACAACACCCCACTGGTACACAGGATCTGATCTTTAGGCATGTGAACTTGTTGTTTAATCCATTGTGATGACAAATTACTTATGTGTATCTTAACAAGGATAAGACGTGATAGACATAAAGATATGCTGGGAATAAGCTCCCACATGTAGAGGAGATAGACAGGCAACACTTCACCTGTATTGTCCACATTCCCAGAAATATTGGCAAAGAAGTAACAGCACGCATGAAAATTAAGTCCTCAAAAAGGAAAGATAGCACAAACATAAACTTAAGGTAAGAGAAATATTTATTTAAATTTGCACAAGAACGAGCTTATACTGAACAAAGTCAATCAAGAAATAATAGTAAGTGCAGTAAAACAAGGAAATATTGATGACTTTTCCCATCAGAAAACATTAAGAAGCCATGCCTGTGCATCACGGGGTTTCTCTTTTTTTTTGGTTTTTTTCTTGTTTTGTTTTTTTGTTTTTTACAATAACTTCTTTTTTTTTTTTTTTTTCAGCGCACGTACTGTACATATCACATCTTAGCTGCTAGGTTCATTATTCCTGAAGGCTTCATCCTTTTACTCAAACATCTGCTAAGTTCTGCAGTAAGCAATCAAACACATTTGTGCAGTTCCAAATATGATTATCTGTAAATCTGCTGCATCTGGTCAAGCGTTGGACTCTCAAAGATTTGCAAGACCCCGTAAGAGCTCCTAGTTGATTTTAGATCTTGACATCATTATGTACAGCATTACAATGTGTCACTTTAAACTAACCTAAACATTCTGCACAATGATGCCAGACAGACAAATAGCCAGAAGACTTGGGCCTAACCTCATACAAAGGTTTACATATCTGAGCTTGTCTTGAATCCCATAAATTTCACTCTGATTCAGGTAACCAAGTTCATCACATATCTGCACTTCAGATAGACAAAACCAACCTAATTTTGTTTTAATTTTGAACAATTTTTGGTCTAAAGGTCTATTTCTGTGAAGGAAAATTCTTTATCCAGAAACTGCTTGTGAGAGATAGTTGTTGGTGTCACAGTTCCTGAAGGCACTGTGGATCCACTGAGCAACAGACATGGCCATTCTAAAAGATGGAAAAAACAGAAAGAAGAATTGAAACAATTTGCATTTTGTACAAAACAAGTAAATTTAACAAGCTCAGCTGTTTGCAAATACCCATCAGATTTGAATGTACAGACTTGTAAAATACAAAACATGTACAGACTTGGATCAGATTCATGACATTGTCCTCATGTCCTTATGTTGCCCGAGGGAACAGGCCATTATGATCACTCTAATTGCTTGGCTTGTTGTGGTCTGTGTCCCAGAGCTACAACACTCAAACTGAAAGAAGCTTGGATCAGTGGAAGGAATGCTCCCAGTATAAAGGTATCAGGCATCTGCTCAAATTCATAAAGCTGTTGAACAAGACAAGGTGCTTGGGAGTTTTATTCAGATCAGGCAGAAGGGATTCTGGGTTTTATTAAGCCCTGAATGCTTCAACTTCCTGCATCCTGCCTGTAACACCAGCAAACATTAATCCATAAACTTTTTCCAAATAGTCCAGACATTCTTATGAAAATACTAAGGGCAATTAAAGGAACAGATTGCCTATGGACATCATTAAAATATGCGAGAAATAATTTCTGTATCTCTACTACTTTTTTAATCTGATTCTTACAATGCAAATAAAAAATGACCATTATTTATAAATCAGTCCAAATACATTCAATTGACTAAACTGACAGGACTTATTAAAACCAAGGTCTGAATAATTCAAGCATTTTCTTTCACTCCTTCTGTTACAGGAGGTTATAATCCTACTATCCCCCTTCTTTACTTGTGATTAGATTTTTTTTGTAGCTAAGTCTGCTTTAGCCGATGCCCAGGTTTCTAAATTCTTAAAGGATTTGTGTAAACCTATTTTGCTATGGCTTGTTTAGAGAGGCTTAGACTGGAGCTTTGACCTTCCATGAGATGCTTTACAAGAGAAGAGTGGGGTGACCCAGGATAAATGAGAAGGAGCACTATACAAACTGGGTACATCGCTATCCTGATCTGGAGGGAATGGGCTCCTTGCATGCAGAACTGTAATACTGAAATGCTGGCAATATGAGCAGATAGTGTATTTCGAAATGAACACTGCTCTGTAAGGAGAATTGTACCTCCTCCTTGTTAGGCAGAGTCACACCCGAGTCATTAAAATTATGGAGTTTGGCAGAGTATCTGTTTTAATCCTCACTCTGTTCACAAGGCAGCAATGGATTTGGTAAGTCTGTGTGTGTGTTTACACTGAAAACCAATTAGTCAATGCTTAAGGTTCAGTCTTTGCTTAACACAAAAGGCCAGATGGGAGCACCACTTAGGTGGCCACAATCAAAACCGATACATGCCTTCTGCATTGCCACTGATTAGCAGTACAACAAGAGCACACTTCCCCATCACTGAGTCTCAAAAGTGCTTTAGGGAGGAACCACACACAACAATAGATGAGGCACCAGATGCAGAAGAACCTTAGCAACTTGCCTGAGCAAAAGGTAACTTCTAGCATTGGAGCTGGTGTGTAGCTCCGGCTATGGACCCCAAAAGTACAGGTTTCTGCCTGTAAATCTGTTTTAACATACCCTGGGCAGCAGCTGGCTTCCTAACCATTAGCCAGTCTATCAGATTGCAGCATTTTCTTCTAACCACTGACACATTCTGACATCAGAACAAATGCTGACACTTGGTGCATACCACTGCCTTTGGAAAAGGACTATGCCTTGGCAGCTGCACCTATTGCAAACAGTATTGCATCAGGCAAAGCAGAGTAAGGAAGTGATGCTTGACAGCTTCTGCTGCCTGATCACACAGAATTCTCACACAAGGAGGTAGTGAAGATAGATTTTTTCTTTATGAGCACCTTTTCAAATAGTTAATTGTACCATGTATTGGAGTTTGGGAAGCATCTTGCTTGGGAAGAACATAGAATAAAGCCCAAAATCAACTGTGAATTTCAGTAATAATTAAAAAACTATGCATGAATCCTGCTCTCTCCCCCTGGCTGCTGTGGAAAGACATATTGTCACTGTTCAGTATTGGGTGGCAGAAAACACAATTCACTTTATGATCTTATTTTCAATAGAAACACTTATGTTCAGCCTTTTTTCTTTTTCATTCTTAAAAAGGGATGCCAGAATTCACATAAGCCCATGGCCATTAATTTTTCTCCTCAGACAATCAATTTCATTGAGTACAAAACCAGTAAATGTTCTAAATACATTGATTAAAGTACAAAAGCTATGTAACCATATAACTACTCCTTTTATTCTGAAAATAATTACTATTCTCAAAAAGCATTTCAATCAGTTCCAGTAACACTATAGCATCAGACTGAACAAATTTCTTGTGCAAAATCTAGGTTTACACAGCCATACTCATATGTTTCCAAGATAGCAGGGAGCTTGAAGACCCATGTTTAGATGAGAATTGAGCTATCCTGGTGGAAAACCAAAGCCCAGCACCTTGTCCAGAGCACCCTGCAGCATGAGCTGTTGTCCTGCTTCTGATCTGCTAGCACATCAAACCGTGCTTCTAGCACTTGCAAGAGTACAGTTAACCAAGCTGAACACTTTTACTGTCATCTCTGCTGCTTTAAAACAAGTATAGACACCAACTGTTCACTGACCAGACTCAGTGCATTAACGCTTACGTGCCACAGAACAAGCTGGGAAGAAGCATCTCAGCTTCATCTTTACAGCCTTCCTTACCTTGCACTGGCAGAGGGTGCACTCTGTGCCATGCTTGATCCAAGAAGATCCAGTGAAGCGGATGACGTTGGTTTCATCCAGACACGTTTTAGTGATGTCGTTGCGGATGGTGTCGGCCTGGCAGGGGTCAGTGACACAGCGTGGGCAGCACTCGTTCTCGGGGAGGACACTGAACTCACAGTCCACCTCCGGGCATGGCAACGGCCAGCAGTCAACTTCTCCTTGCTGTTCTCAGAAAGAACAAGATATTATTATTATTAGCTCTTATTTTGTTCCTCGCCCATTCCTCTGAATCAGCATTATGTTTCCTAGCTGGCTATTTTTCCCCATCTGGTGCTGTTCAGAATTCAGAACAGAAAACACTGATATTCACTGACTGTGGGACACAGTAGATCAGACGGTTTTTTCTGCATGCCATTCAGGAAGTATATTAGATTTAACTTAGTTCAGTGCACTCTCCAAGATGCTGCAGCTGAAAATTCTCCATAAAATTACACAATACATGATTGTGGCCTGTCCTTGTGAGGCTCCACTTCTGCAAGGGACGGAAGTAACATGACTGCACTGCAAAAGTGTGCCAAAATCTCCAGTTTTGCCTAGTTCTTGCTCACAATCTGGACTGTTGGCTCACCATAGAAAGCCCTCAGATTTCTCTCTACCATGGTTTCAAATGGATTGGCTGGATTAAGCGTGTCAAGCCACCCAATTTAATGGGGAACATCACCACATTTTCAATGAGAGGATCTCCACCCACTTGCCATCCACTTAGGATATCATAACCAGAGTACCTGAAGTTCCACACTTTATTACACCTTCTGCTTGGTGGGTTTAGTGCAGCCAGGGTAAGAAAAGGTCTGAGCAGAGACTTGTGTTCGGCCAGCATATCCTTAGGGGAAGTTACTTTATGCCCAAACACAAATCTAAAGATGTTCAATGAATCGTATCAGTTACTAGAAGCTGGAATGAGCTTCCCTGCACTCTGGACAAAGGCCAAAGTTGCAGATCTATTGGCCAAAGAAAGGACTTCACAGAAGTCAATAATGCACGGTTTTTTGTTTTTTTTTTTTTTTTAGCAGGTCTGTCTCAGACTTCCAATTTATTTGGCTCATTTGAGCACAGAATAAATAACCTGGACTTCAGGGGGGCAAAAAGAACAGCATTTAGCTCTAGGCAAACAGTTTATTCACAAAAAAAAATGTATCTAAGTCTTTGAGAATGAGGAGATCACTATCTCCAAAGCAGAAGCTGGAAAAAAAAATCACAGACACTTGTAGTAGCTCCAAATTTCCTCCACTTGTTGTAGAAAGCATTTTGAAGTTAGTCTTTTAAAAAATTCTCATCTGGGTCAATTTTCTTCTTTTTGAATTGCATGATGGTAAGAATGAAAGCAAACTTTTAATCCAGTCACTGATCTCGATACTTCAATCTATTTTTTGCATTGATGGACAGTACAAGTAGTCAACACTTTGTCACCCCAAAAAAATCCATGATCACTGATGGAAAGCAGACTTTTAATACAGAAGTAGCGTCTTGGAAAAAAAAAATCTATTGAGATCCTAAATAGCAGGTTGGTTATTTTTTCATTTTTAAGACATTTAATGAATCACATGGTAATCTATTTCATTGGATTTTAGCATAGGCTACAGAAATGGGCTTCTGGCTGTTATTCATAATACCCTGATGAGCCAAAGTTGCTACATGGACCAGCCTTTATATTTGGAGATAACTTGTGATAAAAGATAGTTGTTTTTATCTTGGGATTTTATCTGTCATAGAAACTTCACGAGCAGAATTATGCAGAATATTTTTTGCTTAGATTCCAAAATACATACCTAGGAAAAAGATAACAAGTTTTAACAGATGTGATTTTTTTTTTCAAACTTCATTTCAGTGTTTTGAAAGATGCAAAAAATCTTACTATTCTTCTGTTACTCAAAATGTCTGAATGAATAAATAAGTTTCAGTTTACCAGCATCCTTGAAATTATCAGCTGTGATAATAAATACATATTTAGAATTTCCTTACAGAGCTTCATGAGTCTCTGAATAAGTGAACACGTTTCTTGCTGTGTAGGTGCCATATCCAAATGACCTCCACTCTGCTGAAACCACATTCATGATTAAGTAATTCATATTATATATCTATTGTGTCAAAACACATTTTTGACAGAAACTAGACAGTACTGCCAAAAATCCAGGAAAACCACATTTTAATTATCCATGTGCTTCAGGGAAAATTAAGTGGATGCTAATGCACGGAAATGAAATTATCCACAGATCAGAATATCTCGTATCATTTTCCCTCCTGTCTCTGGTGCTGTAATCAGGAACCTTACCAGACAGCGGCACTGCTGGCAGTTCTGTACCCAGGAATCACCACTGTTATAGGAAAGCTCCCCGCTCTGATGTAAACATTGGCTGCTGAGCCTTGGGTCGCACTCAGGACAGCAGAAGAGGTCAACGGTGGGATTTTGGCAGTCACAGACCATTCGCCGGCACATCACATACCCATTCTGTTTGCGGAAGAGAGACACACAGTGATGGCAGAAATTTGCGCAACTCTAGCCATACTCCAGCCAAAATTTTATTTTTTACCATGATTCTAAGCCATTAGCAGCTCACGAGTTTTCCGCTACACAGTATCTTTTTCAAAATACAATTCAAACCAAGCCAGAAACCCCAGTACACACTCAGTAACAACCATAAAGTTCCCCTGTTGTCTTATACGCATCCTTCATTCACCCAATCTCCAGGCAGCTCTTCCCTAAGGTGGTGAAACCCAAGAGTATTTTTCCCAAGGGTTAGATTTTAATGGATTGCACTAAGTCTGTAATTCTCACATAGATGCTTGATGAATCGTGCTTTAAACTTCCTAGAATATCACAGTTTCATAGAATACCAGACTGGAGGGTGTCAAGGAAGATCAACCCCTCTGTTCTGTAATTATTCACATAGGAAGATGATAGGTGATCTGAAATTAAACCACGTATACTGAAGTTGAGCTGCTGAAATGTTCAGGATATTGTCAGCAGTGCTCTGGCCCTTCATTCTACATCAGCATTTAGCTTGGGATCAAACTTCCCACAGCAAACATTTGAGAAAGTTAAGCTGAATTATTCTGCAGACACAGAAACTACTTCTATTTATAGCCATCTGCTGGAGATACTGGCGTCAGTCCCTAGCCCCAGTAGGTGTCTAGACGGTTTATTTGCATGAAAATGCTGTTACTCCCACCCAGAGACACAGGTGGCATCTCTGCTAATGAAACAGTACTATCATCCTTCTCCCAGTATCATATAATAAACTTCCAATGAAGTTTTTGCTCATGCAGGTTAGAGAGAGAAGCTATCTCCAAACCCCCGTGTAACATATGATTTTATTTCTGTAGCTCCACACATGCACCTGAGAAGGCAGGAATTTCACTGGAATCCTGATGCTCTGCCCTTCATCCCTACCACCACCCTGCAGAAGTAGCTCCTTCCATTTGCACTGACCTGGCACGAGCAGACAGAGCATCTGTCATTCTCCAGCACCCAGATCTGACCATTGTGCTTGATTTTGCCTTCATGGATACAGTCTCCTGTGCAGTTCTTGCCATGAGGACATCGACAGTCATAGCCACCATCCAAGTTAAAGCAAACAGTGTCATTGGCACAGCTGTGCCTTCCAGTTCCACATTCATCAATGTCTGCAAATACACGCCATGGAATGCTCTTAGACCACATTCAATTAACAAAAATGTTCCTGTGGCAGTCAATATAAATGACTCTTAGCCATTACAGCCTTCAGCTGAAAATTAATTTATACTTCACCAGAACGGGGAGAACTTAAAAATTCACAAAAATATTTTACAAGTTACATCAGGTTTTTATTGACCATGTTTTAACGTGATAGTCTGAGTTTTGCTATACATATTTCTAAGTCAATGCTATTGAGTATGGCAGATAGAATGAAGAAACCACAAGAAACATGAGAGAAAGAAAAATTCTTAGCTCCCCAAAGAGTCTTAGTTTGTGGCAGCCATACAGGAGACATCTTATGTGAAACAAGAACAGCTTCAGAACCTTGTTTTTAAAACCTTTTGCTGGCTCTGTCTAGCACATTGGAGTTCACCTGAGGAGAATTTAATGTGAAAGGTGATGTCTGACCTGTAAGCTCATTTAAGCAAGCACACCACGCTTTAAATTTCATCATTCATTAGAATGTGAAAACTAGACTATTTTAAATATTCAAGTTGCAGTGACAGCTGTAGCTCTAGTGTCTAGAATAGAAAATAAAGAAAAAAAATCCTTTCTCCAGTGAATAAAAATAAAGTATTTCAAAACAAATACATCTCAAAGAATTAAAAAGTACTTTAAAGGTCTACTTCATCAAGGTACACACAGCTATTTTGCAAAGGCAAGCTAGCAGCACACACTACCTTCTACTTGAATAGTCTTTATTTAGCTTTTCAGTTGTTCAAATGGAGAAAAATGATCACAGAAAGAAGCTTCAAAGGGGCATGAAGTAAGTTAATATATGCAATAAAAAGTGGAAAACAGAGTAAAGACTTGAACTACAGTGATTGTAAATACTGAGGTATTGAGTTCAACTCTAAACACAATTTCTAAACAGTATGGCCTAAGTTCTTGATTAAAGTTCATTATAAAGTAGTGTTGCTATAATTAAATGTCCACCAGACATGTGAGATAAAATAAGAAATATAGTCATGCATGTATCTTTCACCACCAGTATAAAGATCTCATAAAAATAAAACACTGAGCTTTGGGTTCAACAATGGGAATAAAGCCTCCAATCCACCTCAAGCATATTCAGTTTAAAGCAAAATAATTCAATTACCATTTCATTTCCAAGGGTGGCTACGGTCAAAAACCCTAAAAAGTTAACAAGTTGCTAACATGAATTCGAACTGGGATGAAAAATAGCAGCGAAATTATTAGAACTCTGTTGTACAAATCAGCAGCATTGTGGGTTTCCTTCAAATATTTTGTGCAGTAACAGTGGCATCATCTTTAAAAAAACTGAAAAATTACTAGGGCTTATGGGAAGATAGAGGGAAATATCATTTGAGAAGAAATGAAAGGACATGGATTGCTCATCACTAAAAGAACATTAGCAAGAAGGGATATAACCAAAAAAAAAAAAAGAATACTCCAAAGAAGACATGTTGAGAGCTTTTTTCTCCATATGGCCAACACACTAGACAAGAGACAGTGAATGGAACTGAAAGACAACAAATTTATGCCTGATAAAAGGAAATAACTTTTCATACAATGCATAAACAAACTATGACACTCACTGCTACAGAATCCTAAGAGGCAAAAAAACATTTGCATAGCCAAAAGTGTACAAAGCTAGCAAGAATATTCAATTTTCAGTGCTAACAGATTTTGGGAGAGAGATTACATTTAATGCATTAGGGCCCATGGTGCGCTTATTCTTGTATCACATAATCCAGAACAGGCAAATCATCTCAGATCTCTACATCTTCTACCTCACTGCCTTCTGAGGCATCTGGAGGCAGACACTGCTGTAACAGGGCAGAAGATAACTGGAACCATGAACCATGTTCAGTGTGGCTGAACAGCTGAAACATCACTGGCACATCAGACAGGGAAACCCACCCCAGCAGTCAGGATACACAACCAGTGGAAAGCAGAGGCTGTCCAGACTCTGAACTGGAAGGTTTTTAGGAAAGTAGCTAACAGGAACGGTTTGCCAATTTGGGCAGAGCAGAGGGATGGAAGAGCTGCTCTCTCCTTCCTGTATTTTCTCTTAAATCCAGCCAGAAAGTAATACAATCTGGCAATTTAAAATGAAAGCATAGCTGTCCTTAAGTCATGCAGTAACAAGAAGAGACACAAATGCTGTTTAAATATAATGATTTGGATTAACGGCAAGATTATCCTTATTATCAAAGTAATTTTTAATAAATCGCTTTCCAAAACCTGCGTTCATTTGTTTAGAACACTCTTTTGTACGTAATTTTCACACAGCTGTCATAAATTTGTAATGTCACTTCTCAGCAACCTAGATACATAACAGAAGGCAGACATACTTAATGAGATAACTGGACAAAGTTCAGCTGTCATGTAAATAAGAAAGGTTTGCTTTAAACAACAAATGGTGATCCTATAAACACTGACTCTGCTTTCAGTACTTGTATACAGACCTATTTCACAATTTTCCCATGAGAAAAAGGCTTCTGAGTTTTGTTTTTCAACACAGTCACAGTAACTGAAAATAATGGAGGTTTCATCACTGACTCTGGTATTGAGAGAGCTTATCTGGCACTGAGAACTGAAAATTCCCAATCTTGTTATTTTCAGTTGTTCGATTCATGAAAATAAATGTTCTGGATAGGGCAATTTAAATAATCCTAGTCACAGCAGGAGCTATTTACATTTTGATTCTAACCTAATCAGAAACAGCAGTGTGTTTATGGTGCAGCAAGAGAAACACCAACTTTTCATGCATGAAACTCTCATCTGCATTATTCATCCACATCAAACTTCAGGCATTATCAGCAAAGAACTTGCACACAAATCATCCATACCAAGCAAAAGTTTGTTCTGTTGTGGTTTTTTTTTTTTTTTTGTTTTGTTTTTTGGTTTTTTTTTTTGTTTGTTTGTTTGTTTTTTTTTTTAACTTTAGGCTTTTAATAGATGGCAAATCATGTTACTGAAATTGTGTTTACAGCCATAACCAGCTATGGACAAGGGACACTGGGTGCTGCACCTTTTGTGCTTGGAAAGGGAAGATGGTAAGATTACAGAGTGCATATTCCACTACATCCAGCTACAGAGCCATTTTATTACTGCTCCCATGCTGTTAACAAAACACACATACAAACAACCCCTGGCCCCCTCCCAAAAGAAAACCAAAAAAAGAAACCCCAAAGAGTCCCCCACAAACCACTCAAAACCAAATAGTTCACTTTAGGCTATTTATGACACACTACGTAAGAACCAAGCAGCTTTAATGTTAGGACATTAGAACATTATGTCTCAAAAGACTTGGAGGTTTGCCTCAATTAAAAAAAAAAAAGACAGAAACGAAATGTAATTAGTTGTCTAGCTCTAAACGGAGAATCAGTTCTTATTTATCCAACCTGCATGAAAAATTACAGCAGCTTTGATCTGTCTCATTTTTAAGGATTTTCCTTTCCTTACCATCGTCTCTAAGCACAACTAAATGTTGCAATAACAAAGGAATATCATGGGAGAAGAAGTAGTGATACATGTTACAGAAAACTAGGAGTTAATTCTATTACAAATAATTTACTGCCTACACAGGAAAAATACCAGACTAAAGCCATACAAATGGTGACATTACTTAGAACGACTAAACTCCATTTGCAGTATTTGTGAGACTGCAGAGATAGAAAACTCCATAAAAATGGGAATTTCAATTGCTCCAGGCTGTGACCCAAGGTTGTATGTAAGAGATTTACTGACTGTTTCTTGGAAGAGGTAGTCAAAGAAACCCAGAGGGACAAAGCACCATTTCACTTGGCCCTTAGCAGCATGCAGCCCCTGATTCATAATGTCCCTACCAAGCAACTACTCTACATTGGTGACCAATGATGACTACAGGTTCAATATCCTTCAAGGAATTTAAAAGGCTGCAAAAAAAAAAAAACAAAAAAAACCCCTCTGTGGTAGTGTCTAGATTCAAAGAGGCTATTACATTAAAATGATAAAGTTTTAAATATGAATTAAAACTAGTAACCGAAGGGTAACATTTTCAGATAGAAGGATGATTGTTTAAAGATACTATGTCACAGATTCAAAGTTTACTATACTATATGAAAAATATTTTAAAGAGAGATATATTTCATATACTGTAATACTTTTATTCATGACCTTCCTTGCACTATACATGCTCTTAAAGGAACTATGTGCCATGGAGCAGAAGTGGTCATTGACTCAAAGATTAATATTAATGATATTCAATAGTAATTAATATTAATATTAAATAATTATTTATAACAAAAGGGATAAAAAGGGATAATTATTGTGTAATAAAAGGCAGCAAAAATGGTCAGGTTGTCACAATGGAGAGGTCTCCCAAGGAAGTTCCCCAAGAATCTGTGCCTGAATGTGTGCTGCCCAATGGAGTCACCTGGAGAAATGGATGAACAGTGCAATGAGTAACACTGTTGATAAAGAAGTATTAAATATCAAAAGTGAATTATAGAAGTATTTTGTGATATTGATTGAGCAAATAATAATATGTCAGATGAGATTCAATTGAAAGGTGCATGGGGAAACAGCTGTTCAAAAACTGCACCACTCTTTTGGATGTATTCTGGAAAAAGATCTTGGAACTACTGTACACAGCTGTAAAAAAATAGCTGAATTATACAGACAAAAACCTCACAAATGGCAGATGCAAAAGTTAATCATAAACTCACAAGGAATACAAACAAGGCACAATTAGAAAACAAACAAAAAACCCCAAAACCAAACCTGTGCACACCTTGCTAGGAAGTTACAAAAGTCTCAGAGACCGACTGTGATATAGGTGATGGAAAGTTGCAGCTATCTGTCCTCTGATGAACTACCCACACTTACAGAAGACTCTCACAAAGCCCTGAAGGGTCTGCCTGAGACCAGAATCATTCTGATATTGGTTAGACTCTCATTTTTGTAAAGGAAAGGTGAACATTTGTATCACTGAGAAATATTGGAGGAGATGTATTGGGAGGGTGAACATTCCTTTGCTCTGGAGCAACTAAGTTTCTCAGTTACCTTTGCTCTGAGGAATAGCGTTAGCTCAGCAAGGTGAAAGTACCAGGATACCTGAGTACATTTTGGCTTAAGGTAAAAAAGGAAGGAGTGCATTTGCTAGGGAACCCAAGCTTGTCTGAGCAGAAAGTTCTGTTTCTGTTCTTTTCTGTCCTGAGCAGGTCTGTTGAGTGGTGTTATCATTCTTCAAAGAGCGAGGGAATTGTGAATAATTTATTTGTGAGTTCATGTAAGCCACCTGTGAGAGTGCTTACCAGATGTGGAAGATGAGGAGCTGAGAGTTCAGATGTTGGTAATATCAGCTTGACAGAAATGTTGTTTCCCTATCCGGTAAATGTGTTCAAATTGCTGACTTATAAAATATAGTGGTCAAGCTTCTGTTTTATCAGTTCTTTTATAAAAGATGTGAAACTCTGAAAATTTTGTATTCTTCCCACACTCCAGAATACTGAAATACTAATGTGTCTCCATATCTGCCTTCTGTTTGGTGATGCTTAAGTTGGGTTTCCAAATTCAATACTGAAGCCTTAATGCCTATATCTCTATTTGGGATAAATGGAAAAAATAAAGAAGTCACTTTATTCACTGACCTTTAATTATCATGGATAAAAGCAAAAGGATTTTGATAGTAAGGATTTGCTAATAAGGTTTCCTGCAGAGGAGTAGTGATTTTTATTTCCTGTTTCCCTTAAGTGCTATGAAAAACAAAGCTTCTGATAAACATATGTGTAGCACTCCAGACTGACAGTGGATTTCAACTTCAAGAAATCGCATGAACTGGTTAAAATATTGGATGCAGTGTGAGATAAATTGAGATATCCTGACAGCCTCTGCCTTCCAGATGCAGAGACAGATGTTGGAGTGACCATTCTGGACTTTGCTCAGTCAGTAAGGCTGGGGAGAATACTGAGGATTGTAATATGCCTCCATCCCTCATTATCCTGGGTTGTTGAAAACAGACTTCAAGTCAAGCTTCAGCCTCTGTGCTGTTAGGCAGGCTGCTCTGTCACACAGAGAAGTAAGTGATTCTAATTCTGGAAGCAGGATGGCAGAAAAAAACCCCCAAGATACTTCAGAACAGAAAATCCAAATGGGACTTCACATATGGATAAACCCTTACAATCCAAAAAGATTCTTTTATGAATTGGGCATTCTGGATTAATCTGTCCAAACCTTTCATTTGCATCTGTCTCATTTAAAGAATGTAGTACCTGCTGAGAGTGAAGGCACATTGATCTCATGTTCTGCACTAACAACAGCTGGTACCTGACAAATACTCTTGGTAAGTCCCAAGGGGCTGCCTTAATTAGGTAAGCTTTCTTTGGATGTGGATGTGTGCCAAACGTCCAACAACTGATGAGGCACAACCCGCACTATTCTGGAATGAACCAAAATAGCCTCCCTCTTCAACTGATTATGGAAGCTTTTAGACATTTCAAAGGACAAATTCAAAGGAGTCAGGATGTTACACAGAACTGCAGGGCAAATATTAATGGGGCCTGAACTTTCTTACTTTAGGATTTTGCCCTCAGTTGTTCCAGATTTTTTACTGCAATGAAGCCTGAGGATGCAATATCTACTCTCTTAGCCCAGCTCTCTTTATGAAATGGTACATAAGAGACAACCTTCAGTACCAATAAGACTGTTCAAAGAAACTATAAAGAAAAGCTGTCAGGGGCAAAGAGGAAGATACCAGTTAATATACCATACTGAATGCTATATTTACATATATAAAATTTAAGAGTTCCCAAAGCCATACAGTCTCAAGAACTACATGGCTGATATTTCACCTTCCTGGAAATACAATGAGGCATAACATAATTCTATTTCCAAGGGAAAAATAGCAAGTGCTGGTAAGAGGTTGAAGCCCTATAGCTGCATTTCCCATAATTTTTCTCAGTAATTTTAATAGACACCATAGGTCTACCTGGAGGTATAATGTGAATCAAAACTATTAGCAAAGGGATCTCCAGGTCTTCCATTGCCTGTAGGTACAATAAAATGGGATTATGAATTTTTGCATTCAAGTATATTAGTCAAAATACTCAATATTCTCAGTTGTGCCTAAGAAGCAGCAGTGGTCAAGGTCAATAGATGTGTAAAACAGGCAATCCAGCAACTATTATTTCATTATCAAGAACTGACAAAGTCTAGTGCTACCAAGGAGCCCAGCTCTAGTTAGGAATATTTAATATGATGTCCTAAAAGGGGTAGGTGTAGCTTTGGAATTCTGCTAAAATAAGGCTTTCAGGGAAATGCTCCTGTGGACCTGTGATTTTAACAGAGGTGTTTTCACGTGGATTTTTAAAATCAGAGGCTTTGCTGAAGGAAACAAAGAACAGATTACACTGATCACTGAAATGCTCTGTGTAGTATTCCCAGCACATGTCCAAGGGACATAAACAGACCCCAGTTTGAGGGAGACAATGTAGAACAATCAAGAAAGAAAATCTAAATCCACACTTCCTTGGCTTTTACAGGTTTTTTCCTCTAAAAGAAGAAACTTGCTTTAAAGCAACTAAAACTTACAAAAGATCAGTCAAGTCAAGCCTATTATGAACTCCATATAAAACACTAGATTGAAGTGGTTTGCACTTTCCTTCTACAGCTCTGCAAGCTAAAGCACTCGCACAAGAAGAAAGTTTCAGAGGATGCTGGTCCTGGATAAATCTGAAAGTGAGAATCAGAGAACTGTGATCTGAAATTTGAAATTAGTATAGCCTAGAAGCTGCTGCCCCACTAAAGTCACTGTCTAAAAGGCCATTCACCAACAGCTCAATCTAATCACATCTAACCAAGGCTTACTGAAAACTATCAAAAGCAATCCATTTCCTTCTGTCTTTAAACCCAGTAGGGAAATCTCTTACAGTGGAAAGATCTGACAGCAGAGAAGATGATTGCTTCTGCACTACTCTGTTGTGCTACTGCAAGTTCAACTTTCCACACTGCAATGGATTTTGGGTTGTCTCTTCACACCGTTTCTGGTTTTATTTTTATCTGAGACAACATGTCCCAATCCAATAAAAAGTGATGTAGTAAAACTAATCAAATATCCAACCTTCCTCCCCATCAAGGCCAGGCTGGATGGGGTCCTGGTTTTGGGGGATCTTGTGTCCCTACCCAGGGGGGTAAGAACTACATGATCTTTAAGGTACCTTCCAATCCAAGCCATTCTATGATCCTGGGATCTCAAGTTGCCAAGGGTTCCAATGTTTGGAGCTGCAACCAATCAAACTGAAAGTGTTCCACTGTTAGTCACTGGAGTTATCAGCAATGAAGATAGTTTCCTGGATCTGTGATTTAATTCTAATTACTTGTTATCCTCTGTGTACGTTTAACAAAGAGCTCCTGGCTCTTCGTAGAAAAGGTCAAAACAGTCTAATAATTGCTGCTTCTGTATACATGTAGCAATCCCCATATTTCTTTTCCCTTGGCTTTTCATCTGTTTAGAAATTGATGCTTAATTGATTGTTGTTTGCACACATCTTAACACAGTCACTTTGTATCACATACCTCTCTCGAGACAGCCCGTGCCAAACCACTATCTTCAACCCATGAGATAAGTGTTATACTGACGCTGAGGATAAAAATTGGGATATTGAGAATACTTCCATAAATGCTTGGCTGGAGTATTTATTTCCTGTGCCATGAGTGACAGAAGTGCAATGTTATAATCAGAGTGATCACAACTTATTCTTTGCACCTTCCTGTCCTAACTCCTGGCCAGCTAACACTGACATTTAGTTAGTTCTTGACAAAGAAAGCTCGACTTATGAAAGCAGTGGTTGCCTCAAATTGCTGATTCCTCCTGGGAATACAGGCTTTCAGCTGTGATGAAAATGTGTTGAAATAAAGTATTGATGATGGGTATACCAGAAAGGTCATTCTCACTCCTGGAGAACTGTCGGTGTGTCTGCCTTAGAGAAATTAATTCAATTGCTTTCCTTTGGGACCAATGCAGCCCACCAATGTGAGTTTAAACAGCAATATGAAAGCTTACACTGTGAGCTCTGAATATTTCAGCACTCAGAGAAAGAAGGAAGAAAGGGTGATAATTTTGCCCTGAGAAGTCCATGGCAAAAAAGGACAAGTTTGTTCTGTTATTTAAGAGCAGTAGTGTGAAATACTTTAAGAGCTGAATAACATTCCATACTAAAAGATCTGCATCTGAAAAAATTGTGTTCTTATTAATCTGCTGTTCTCTCTAACATCATTCATGAACACAGAAAACTTTACCATCTCCTTGTCCCCCTTGACACTCTCTTGTCCCCTACACACCAGCCCTACGTCCACTGAGCTTCCTAGTTTGTAATGTAGGTCTGCAAATTGCAGCCTTCTAGAAGAAGCAGTTAGCCATTACACAGGAGAAACACCACAGTATTAAGCAAGGTATAGGTAAGGGTCTCAGGGATGTATAATCATTTTCTGCAATGGGAAATATTTTTATCATTAACTATTTCAGTGTACGAGGAAAACAAAGTGGAGGAAATGAGGCCTGGATTGAGGCCCATTTCTATATACAAGGAATCTGACATATAAACAGATTACTGTGGAGTGACAGATTACAGTGCATGCTATCAGCCCACGGGAAATCACTTATGCAAGGGACAAGCACAGAAGCAGACGTAGGGCCAAAGAAACTGCATTTTAATCACCATGCTTGACTTTACATATTATGTTAGTAAAACACAGAAATGCTCCACATATAGGAATATTGCTACTTTATATTCTTTTACCTTTGATGGTGATGCTTATTTAGACTATAATTCTTTTGGGTCAAGGTTTAAATTTCACTGCAGTTTTCAAGACAATGCTTGACCAGAACAATCTGAAACACTAGACATTTTCTGGATGCTTTCATGTGAACCATCACAGTACCCCACCTTTTTGAGACACTGACCTTCACAGGATTCTCCACTTGGTGCAAACATCCCATTGTCATGGTAGCCATCCCTGCATTCGCAGTGGTACCAGCCAGGCAGGTTAATGCAGTTAGCACGGCTGTCACACTGAACAAAGCCATCCGAGCACTCATCAATGTCTGTTTATGAAAAACAACAAAACAGAAGAAGATTCACAGAGAGGAAATTGCCATAGTCATCCACGGAAAGAACAACATCTCTGGTGCTTCTGGGTTTCACAGAATCGTTTTCATTACTGACACTTGAATTTGCAGAATTAATTGCAGTGAAGTTTTGAATTGTTTCCTTAAAAGTACCAGGGTAAGGATTTTTGAGCCTAACAGCAGCAGAGGTACTGCTAATTCCAATTTACTGCCTACATAAAACAACTCATTTTGTCACAATGCATGACAGGTAATCTGACATCAGTTTAAACTGCCCATAATATGAAGAACAGAATTAGGTCCCAGTTCATATAATAAGATGTTAACCATTTAAGTAGTGCAGGCTGCCTGATAAAATAAAGATTTTTTTCTAGAGGTATATAAAAACATTAAATATTTACTTTGGTCATTGCTTATGCTTTTGGTGACACCAATTTTAGGTTCCTTATCCTGTGGAACTCCTGTTGATTTATACTAATACCTCTGAATCGCAACATAACTGCCTGCAAGCTCCTCTCTAATGATCAAAGAAAACAACTGGCTTTCCAAACAAATGCTTAAATCATTAGGTGAAACACAACACATTCTCCTTCTCCTGGAAATTCCTTTGGGAAGTGTGTCTCTTAAATAAACAACTTCCTCTGACTAAACTTTACAATAACAATTTATCTTAGAATGAAATTTTTTTGATACACTCACTAGATCCAAAGTCCACCAAAGTATGTTCTAAAGACACTAAACTCATGGATTTATCAGAGATGTAGAGAACTCTGTGACATGTTCATTTCCAGTGCCTTCAGGTACACAATAAGCTGTCTAAAGCATTGGTCCCAGAGTAGGAGTGCTTTTAACAGTCAGGGAATACCATGGAGTCAAACAGGAGTAAAACTGAGTTGTTCCCTATCACATTCACTGCCTTATCACTGTGTTTTATGCCAGAAGCAGCATACCTATCTGAGCACCAAGCTGACTGAGAGATGCCTATAGAACCAACACAAAGGGAGGTATAACATGTGCAAACTGCCTTCAGAAACAACAAGCTCTGATCACCCTCCACCATGAATTTGAAGAATTAATAAACTCTCAGTGTACTGGCCACTCTGGCCAAAGCAAGGATTCAACCTTTCTTTAAAGGCTGAATCCTTAAAACTAAGAACAGGAGCAACAAATTAAGACCCAAATTCTTGAAGTACATCAGCAGTTGACCTAGTATCCTCTAGGATGCAGATATGAAGGAGAGGTGTGATGTGACCACAGAGATACTTGTGAAATATGTCAAAATTCTGCCCAAAGTCCCTGTTACCTCCCATTTATGTAATTTGCTGTTTTCATAGGAGGAAATGTAAACTGGCTAAGAAAATAAACTGTGAGCTACAATAAAGTAATGAATCTCTTTTCTGAGAATCATAATGTGTGGCTAGATAGACAGTCTTATCAAGTAGTTTGTGAAACCTGTTCAAACACAAGCTTTATAAAACTCTGAGACGTCTTTATCCATTGAGAACACTTTGTTCCACATTTGAAGGCAGTAAAAATATTAATGTGTGGGGAACACCTGCATAAGCTACAATGTATAGTGCAGTCACTCACATCTGGTTTTGAGTTTTGTTTTTCTTCTCCATGAAAGGGGGTATGTGGGATGTACTCTGGGTATTTTATTTACATGCCAAATAATCGTTATAAAAATTTCCTTGGAATAACTGTACAATTGTATCATGAGTGTACTGGTTTTTAAAAGCTTTACAGATCCTTGACAAAATCTCATTAGAAATTTTCAAATGATGCATCAGTCTGATTTTCTATGATAAGTATCTCTAAACAGGCACCTCTGATGTACATTATCAGTATTTATGATGATAAAAATTACCGATACTCCTGATGCAATATTGCAGCAAGTGTATATTTTGCTGCTTTGTGTACACAAATATAGTCATATTTGTCTCTACTGGTTTAAAACAGAATTTTCAACTCTGCTGTGAATTCCAAGATAATCATCTGAGTTGTGCCGCAGGACTGAGAAATGCCAAACCTTTACAATCTTCCACTGCTCAGTGTGTTTCTTTCTAAATCAGTATAAACTCTGGCCTTTTTCTTGTGAGCAGCCAGGAGCCAGGGGGACCTCAGAGGTGTTTGAGAGATCACAGGAAGATCAATGAAAATTATGTTACAGTAGTGAGAAAAGGTTGGCTTGCAGTCTGTGTCTTATCTAGTGCTACTCTCCCAGAAAGCCAGAGATTACCCAAGCAAAAGGAAAAGAAAAGGAGAAAGGGCTGCAATCTGGAAGTTCCCTCACCACTGGGGAATATGCTGCCTGGCAGACAGCTTGGGATCACCTGGTCAGCACAACATAACTCCTTGGGGTTGGCTAAAGCTACAAACCCCACAGAGCCAATAGTGGTCAAATGTCCACTCAGAGGCTGAAAGAAAAGAGCTGTTGTTAAGATTTGATGGTAATCTTCATACTGGCTGCTTAATAACACTGCATTAAGACACTGGATGGCATAGACTTCTTTGGGAAAGCAGAATGGATTTATTGGTGATGAGCTGGAGAAACCAGTGTTATTTAGGTCAGAGTAACAGATATGAATTAAAGAAAACCTGTGTTCCTCTTTTCAGAAAAAAATTATTTGTGAATCTATAAGCCTTATAAGTGTAAACACATTATCACAGGCACAAGTGGAATGCATTCAGATGAACTCATTGATTAATCAGGAAAAACAAGCTGCGAATGTCACATCAATACCGGTAAAGTGACAACAAAAGCAGCTCCTCTGTATTTATTTGCAAACTAGCTGATGAATCTGTAACACGAGAAGTATTACTTGGGATGAAATGCTTTATCCAATGTCAATAAACAAAGAAATACATTCTTCTGGCTTTGTTATGACTGCAAGCAAAGCTGGAGTGGAGTTAGGTAAAAAAGCCTCCCATCATAATCATGTATGGAAGCACGCTGCAGCTCTTGAAGAATGTCTTACTCCCCACAGATTGTTTGCTATTGCATTGGAACCATTGCTGCATCAATGCTGAATAAGCCATTACTCCTTTCAGGATTTTGCAGCAAAGAAAAGAAATCCAAAACACTTTTCATCACTAACAGTTTAGGCAAATGATAACTTAAGCACATGCCAGTGGGTTTCAGAATATAGATGTTCCTTATGCACAGTATTTTAATTCTCACAGCTAATGCTGATTATTAATTCTAGTCGAAACGTGCTCTGTAATGGGACAAAATATGACTGTTGCCACTCTGTTACACAAGAAACTGCAGCAGAAATGTGTCTTACAAAGCAAAAGCACTGATTTCATGGAAAAATTTCTTGACATTTGGATAAAAAGATTTCTGTTTTTCAAATAGAACAAAGGCATAGCACAGCTCAGGAAATGCTTCAAAAGTATCTACAACTGAAATTATCTTATTAGTATGGGAAAAGCAGACAGAAATAATTTTCTCCTGTCCTATGGTGAAACCTTCTTGGATGAATCATCTTGCAGCTGCTCAGTCAGAGGTATGAGCTGACAAGAGAAGAAAAACTGATTGAAGTTTTGCTTGGCCAGTGGCTATGGTGTATCAGTGGGCTATATGGAATACTAACAGTGATAATGAAGTCCTGTTTGATGCTGTACTAGAAAAGCACGGAAAAGATGAAATATTACTCTTTAAAAGAAAGTTAGCAAAAGGCTTTATATTTTCACTTATACCAGTCAGCCTTCTTATTTCCATATTTTGTTACCCATTTTTCAACTCAAAATTTAAAAATTTTTTTGCGAAGGACTTACTCTAATAAAGTAGACACACAATCAGAAGCATTTTGAAAGAGCTGTATACACCTAGCTCCCCTTGACATGAAAAGCCTTGTTCTCCCAAATACCTTCCTTATACCTCAGGATCACTCATTTCCTTAACCGTGGCAACAGTTTTAGCTATTATACTCTTTTCTCTTGGGAACACTGAGAAAACTCTGCTCCCTGAAGAGTAAAGTAAGATGATTAGCAAATTATCCACTGGTACAAAAAGAAGAAAAGGAGAACTAGCTCTCTGATTCATATTATTAGAGAATTTCTGTATAATAAGTCTTTTTGAAGACTGAAAGTGGTATAAAATTGCCAATTAGAAAGATAGCAGTTCTCTTTCATTCAGCAACAGGACCAAGCTCTAATGTAGTCAAACTGCACTCAACAAAGAACCATGGTGTGGGGGAGGGCTGTTGCTACCATTTTATATTATTCACTTCAAGACTTAAATGTTAATTACCAAATCCTTCTCTTAGAAAAGCCTGCATTCACAAACTTAGAGACACAGAGCACAACACAATCTCTAAATATTTTCTGTCATGAACTGCTTTATCCAGGTCAATACAAACCAAAGTCCTTACTTGTCAAGAAGTCATCACCACAGGTTGGGAGCTGTGAATACTTAGAACTTAGTTGTCTCCACACTGGAAGTTTTTCTGCAGCAGAGAAACTAGCTAAGACTAGCTGGCTAGCTAAAACTGCCAATTAATAGAGACTCCCAGTTGCAATAATCTGTCCCAGTGCTAATTGGGTTTTATCACTGGATATGTTTAGAGATTATGAGCAGACAACATCTTCCAAAATGTCCAGTCACTCGTGACTCAGGCCAAATTTGAGATCTCATTTCAATGGCAACACCCTTTCCAGCCTAATGCTAACCTCCTAAGCTATCCACATCCCAACCTCATAATACAGTATAAATAAAATGCAAACAACTGAAAGAAAAGTAATTTCAGCAACAGATCACTGAAGAAGTGGTTTAGAAGTCTTTGAAGCTGCTTAAACAGATAAATCTTCAATATCTGGGGTTTTTTCATAGGTACATTTGGAAGAGTCAGTCTCTGATATGCCTTTGCATATGTCAATACAATTTCAAGGATATTATGTCTGGCTTGTATGTAAAAGGTCATGTTTCTACTATTCAGATTTGTGCTCAGATAACAGAATATACAGTAGGATTAAGATGATGTCTGGGTTATCTAATTTTAGTAAATACATATGGAAGGAGGAAAAGGCCTTATTCAGTAGGAGTAAGTAAAAGCTCACTGTACTACATGAAGTATTTGCTATTAATGACTCAGTTTTCTGGACTAACCTTGAAGATGGTTCATCTCTACTGCAAATTCTAGAGTCTCATCTCTCGCATTTAAGAACCAAAAAGTGTTTGTGTTGGTTTACATGTGACAACATATTTCTGATAGGATGATACTTGTCAAGATCCTCCTGTCCAACCAGACTTTTGGTTTGAGACCTTATGCAAAAAACAGGTCAAGCTGGAGAGAGAAATGGAAGATCCTGAGAGTAGTTCAATATACTGGAGCTATCTTACTGTTAAAACGAAAGATCAGCTTTTGTGATTTCCATCCACTACATTCTCATATACCATATGAATATAAATACAATAAAGAGGAATAAAACCCTCAAAAATATAGTAGCTAAGAATCCAGGAAGGTATCAGTTATATCAGACAACCTAAATTGACTTTTAAATCTATTTCATAAAGTTTGATCAGCTCCTTTATTTCCTAACACTGTGCCTGACTCAAAAGAGAACTTTCTTCCTTTGTCAATCACAGTCCTAGAGCCTGATTTGTTTTTTACAATCTCACTCTGATCTGTCAACTTCGAGGAACTCTTTAAAGATATGGTATCATATCTTGGGTACTAGGGCATTCTTTCCACTATATGGGTTCTCTCATCAATGCTGTCATAAAACCATAGAATATTCTTGATTTTAATTACAATTCCATCCCACCATTTTATTCAGTTACAAGTTTAAATCATAAAGGGCAAGATTATAGATGGCCCATGGAACACAGCAAGAAGAGGAGTCACCCACAATTCTATCCCACCATAACACAGTTCCATGAGCAAAAGAACTTTCTCTCCACAGCACTAGAAACACCAGTTATTTCAGATATAGGCTTCTGAGAAGAATGAAGACTGTGGCCCTTCCTCTCCCTGCTCCCCTAGGTAATGAATTGGGCCCATTCTGGGTAAAAGAGAAAAAAAAGTATTTGGAATGTCTTTGGAGTTGCTGCTTCTATCCCAACACCTCCCATATCTAGTAGAACTTCTGGTTAAGTCATCTTATAATTGCTTTGCCATGTGGTGTCGAAGATATGTGCTGCAGATGATATGTTCTTCACTAAAAATTTCCAACTGTCATGTTGCATGAAAAAATAGCTACTATTATAACAGATCTTTTTTTTTTCCTTTTTTTTTTTTTTAATCCCAGCAAGACCATGATTGCAGTTTATAAAGTACCCTGTCCACAGAAAACTAATTTAGTTACATTAATGAAAAGGAAGCAAAATGTGATTGAGAATGTAATACAGAATTATAGTTCATTAATTCTTCAAGTATGCAATTTTCCAGACTCCTGATCCCCCATTGATTTCTGCACACCCCCATAGGTCCTGCTAAATGCCAGCAAAAAGAAATTCAATCGTGTTGATATTTCATGTGTGGCAGTGGCGGTGCTCCAAAATTAGATAGAAATGTTATCAAAGGAAATTTTCCACTGACTGCTTCACCATGTGGCCCTGCTAACAATTCTTTGTTGTCAAAAATTGATCAATCACAGATCACACCAATAATTGAAACTATGCCTCCCATTGCACACCCAATATCATCAAAGGAAGTGATATTTGTAGCAATTGAAATTCAGAGCACCTAACTGGCCATGATGAACTGGGTGCATTCATGAATACTGCAAAATATTTTTCAGCTCTATTGTGTGACACTGATTGTGCCAACCCACATTAGAAAGGCTAATTAAGAGGAATTGGGCCTCTGTTGTTGACAAAGAGGTGTTTTTGCTTTCACTGCGTTCATCATTCTCAGTACAGCATCTCATGTTAACCGTAACACACGCTTCTGTTTCCTCATTAGCCCTATCTTGAAAAAGAATAGTACTCATTTTCTCCGAGGTAGCAAAAACACTTTTATACCTTGAAATACATTGCATTACCTCTTTTAGATATCTACTAGCATCTGGAAGTTACATTGCTCCATCTGCTCATGAGAAACAGGACTAACACACTAGTGGCTAGCTGCTAAAGATGGGTAAGGGTAGCTGAGCTATAAACAAAAGTGAACTAATCTGAAAAGAGAAGAGCTGGTTTTGCCCAGTGTTACCTCTTTTCCAGTGGGTGTGAAGGAAGCTTTCACTTGCACAGTGTACTGATGAAAGCTCTTGGGTTTCCTCAAGTGAGGAGTCAAGTCAGTCACAACCATGAGTTAGGATGTTTACACTTACGAAAGACTGATGAAACCAGCATTTTCTCAGCCTTGTAAAAGATTGTTTCCAATCAGCTCTGTTAAGAATTACAGTAAATTTCCAAGGATTTAGTTCAGAGGCAATTTAAGGAAAACAAACAAATGAGCCCTCAAAGCAACTCAAACACAGTTTGAGGAACTAGGAATTGTTTTTTACACCCTGATTTGAGCTTGGTCTCCTGCTGTAGTCCTCTACACTTTGGTCAAGGTATTGCACACAGTATATGTATGCTAAAGTTTAAAACATTCTTACCTACATTTTCTTACCAGTGGCTTCTTACCAGAACTCAGTCCATAGACAACTAATTTGGATTGCTACTCCTGAACTGTCAAATCATGTAGAGATTGTACAAAACTGCTGAAGCACAAAAAAAAGTAAAAACCACACACATCATTCTTTCATGCTACAGTTGACAACAACTCATCAAGAAAACAATAAATATTCTCAATATAAATATGAAAAAGCTGTAGAAGCAGCTTGAAACTAAATCACTATTCCTTTGCTTGGGCTATAGACGTATCATTGGCATGATATGTGCAGAGACTGCAGACACGCTCATGGTGACACCAAAAGGAAGAGCTCCGTAGGGATACAGGACAATGATTGGCAGTGTTATAGGTTTTAATTCCACTAATAGTTGAATGACTCATAATTCATGAGAGAGCTTACAGTGAGTGATGAAGGTCATCCCTCTCTCCCTTATATAACAGAAGAAAATTCTATTATAATGCTGCCTAGCTGCACTATTCACATTCTATTTATAGCCCACTGTATTTTAAGAATGTAGCTGAAACTTTAGATTTCAAGTTTAATAAAGGACTTTTTTCCCCATAGCAAATAATATCTAAGTAGTGGATGCATTTTGATGTTTTTTACAAATAACAAGAAAATCCTGTCTCCTTAGAGCTCTTTTGTAGTATTCTCTCTTCCCTGGCTTCTTTCTCCCCATTTTTTTCCTTAAGCTGCTACATGCAGGATTGTAGTTTTGCAACAAGCTAAAGAAAGATATAAAGAGAAAAAGGTAAGTACCAGTATGTGACTCTTCAGCAAAGAAAAAATCTTTTGTGATTTAAAACTGATGACACTGAGGGAGGAAAGAAATTATATCCACTCAAGTCTCTGTGTCAGGCAAGGAAAATGGAGAAAAAGACACAGAAGGATGAAGCAGCCAAGGCATCTTTAGCTATAAATGAGGTAAGTAGGGTTCATGCCTAAATCCAGAACATGCATTAAATTTAATATGGGCATTTTTTTGTTTAAATTCTGTCAAAGACTTTCTTTGTGAATAATTATCAATAAAAATGCAAAGCAAAGTAACTAAATATTCCAGGCTTCTAAACTCACCAGTCCTTGTCTCACTGCTATTTTTGAGCTTATTTTTCATCTGAGGAAAAATCAGGTGAGAACAGGGAGAATGACCTCCCTTTCAAACATTGCAGACAAGTAAAAGTATTTGAGCTGCAAAACCCTGGCTTTCCTCTTTGCTTGCTGCAGACCTCATTTGTTTACTCTCAAAGACAAGTTTTAAACCTTTTTTTTAATATAATGAGATAGCCATTTTTGAATATGTCCTCCTTGAAGGTCAAAGGGATTTTTAGGTTTTACAAATTCACTGTACTTCCCACTGACAGACAATATGCTATAAACCCCACCATGTTTTCTCTCAGCTATTGACATATTTAGCAGAGGGGCAAGGGGAGAAGAAATGAGATGACCTACATCTTACCTGGACTTCCACTACTGTCTTCTTATGCAAACTTTATCACCTACTCAATTTTCCTCGTGTGGCTTGATTCCAAACCTGTAAAATGGTGAGAAAGTGCTGCTACCACCTCCCCCTTACCCTTTCTCTCCCATCTGCTTTATTTGGTAGCACAGAGAGATCACAGAAGTCACAAGGACACTCACTGATAGTAATTGTCCACATTGGGGCTGATGTTATTTAATGCCTCATTAATGACAGGGATGAAGGGCTCGAGTGCACCCTCAGCACGTTTGCAGATGACACTGAGCTGAGTGGTGCAGTTGACACATCTGAAGCACAGGATGCCATCCAGAGGGACCTGGACAGGCTTGAGCCCATGGCAATCTCATGAGGTTTAACAAGGCCAGGTGCAAGGTGCTGGACCTGGATCAGGACAAACCCTGGAATCAGCACTGGGGATGAACAGATGGAGAGCAGCCCTGCTGAGAAGGACTCGGGGGTGCTGGTGGAGGAGAGGCTGGACATGGCTCAGAAAGCCAAACACATCCTGGGCTGCATCAAAAGAGACATGATTAGACAGTCGAGGGAGGTGATTCTGCCTCTACTCTCCCCTCTCCTCCACTCTGGTGACACCCTACCTGCAGTGCTGCATTCAGCTCTGAAGTCCCCACCACAGGGAGGACATGGACCTGCTGGGGTGAGTCCAGAGGAGATCCAACAAGAAGATTAGAGAGATGAACCACTTCTCCTATGAGGAAAGGCTGACAGAATTGGAATTGTTCAGCCAGGAAAAGAGAATACTTCAGGGTAACCTAATTGTGGCCTTCCAGTACCTGGAGGGACTGGACATGACTATTTACAAAGTGCATGTAGTGACAGGACAAAGGGGAATGGCTTTTTTCAAAAACTGAAAGTAGGTCTAAATCAGATGTTAGGAAGAAGTTATTTACTATGAGGGAGGTGAGGCTCTAGAAGAGGTCGCCCATAGAAGTTGTGGATGCCTGGAGGTGTTCAAGGCCAGGTTGGACAGAGCTCTGAGCAACCTGGTATAGGGAAAAGCATCCCTGCCAATGGCAGGGGGGCTGGAACTAGATGGTCTTAAAGGTTTCTTCTAATCTAAACCATTCTATGTTTTTGTGATACTGTGTTTGAAGTCCTGCATTATTTGTTTCAGACAGATCTCCCAATGTAGACCACAAGTGTTTTTTGCAGAAGTATAAGAGCCCCCGTACAGTTCTGCTGCCCTCTAAGGATGTTTGATTTTTTCGGATACTTGAAATACTAGTTTGATACAGCAGTAGCACCAGTCATTAACTTCATATTATTGTACACTTTCAAGGAAAATATTTGGGGAAAGGGAAGAGCAAGAAGTTGTTTTGTACACAAACATCATGAGTTTCAGAATCTCACAAACAGCTTATCTATACCATTTATTTAAAGTTTGAAACCCATTCATTGGCTGCAGGTCTATTTTCCTATAGCCTCAATTAACAGCTGGAACATTGTTAACATAGAGCATTCCTTGCAGGAAAGGCACATTCTCCAGGGGTTAGCTCAACACAGTTTCTAAGATTGCCAATCATGTTTTCTTTTTCTGTTTTGAACTTCCTCTCAACAGTATATATATATATTTAAATCTATAGAAATATATATATTTTATATATATATAAAACTTGGCTTTTACTGGAACTGAAGTTGGCTAAAATCATTCATTACAATAACAATTGAAATTACAATAATTAATTCTTTGCTAGATTTTTATCAGTATTGAGAAATATGCAGTGTTGTTTCTTTTTCCAGCAACAGTCATTTCTGAATCTAAACTTGGACTATAAACATCAAAGACACAGGTGATTAAACGTTTCTGACTGAAAATCTTCAAATCTATTAGACTTTTTTTGAGGATAAAAACCTCATGGAGAAGAGTTTCAGCAGAAACTCTGTGCTGTAGTTTCTGTTACTCTCTGTAAAGAATCTTTTTTGAGCTGGAGAATAAACTTTAACCTATGCCCTTCATACTAATGAATGGAGAATGTTGAGGCAAGACGAAGTGAACACAAGTGCTATGTTGGGTTTGCAGGCCAGGTTTTGTAAGGCAGGGTGGCTACAGTAGTGGCTGCTGTGATGAGCTGCCAGAAGCTTCCCCCATGTCCAACAGAGCCAATGCCAGTCAGCTCCAAGACAGACCTGCCACTGGCCGAGCCCAAGCTGGGATGGTGTATTTAACAAGGGGAAAAGTTACAGCACGGTTAACTACTGTATAGCTCATCAACAGAACAGAAGCTGCAAAGAGGACGGCTCCTAACCTCATGATTTATTGAAGGCTTATCAGGAGGAGCACAGGAACAAAAATACAGGAACCAAAAGCACTCTCTCTTTTAGAGCAGCCAAATGAGGTTTTTCAGAGACCTTCTAGGAATATCAGATCTGACAGTACAAATTAGGCCTGTCTGCCTGGAACAGTCACGCTCTGTGAGTGAGGCTATTTCTCTCTATCTCCAGTCAGGAACAGATACAGATATTGTGCCCCAAGCAGTACATCAGAAAACTACGTTAACCAGAAGCATGTAAGCAATGCAGAAGTCCAAATTCTTAGAATTACTGTTCTGAGAAACTATTTCTTTGAATTGAGGCAAGTAAAAAAAAAAAAAAAAAATATATATATATATAATTTCCAAGTTCTGAAAGGACTGGGTGACACCATCAAGGTATTAGATTAGATAGTCCATGGGAGCACAGTTCAGTATTTGAGATATTGCTCTTATGCACATACAGTGCCTAAGTAGCTACTACATACAGTAGCTCAGAAGGTAAAATTTAATAGTTTTTACACTGGGCAATACAAAAATTATAGTAAACTGACTGTGCAAATTACTATGTTGATTTTAGCCTACTCCTTATAAGTTCTTGTTTAAATTTCAAAAGTCACTTTACATTTTGAAAGCATTAAAAAGTTTTGGAACCATAAGGAAAGCAGTAATGTTATCAATCAGATGACTTATACATTGGTACAGCTTTGTAACGGGATACCTCAGGCAGTCTTATCCTGCTAACCCCTCCTCAAGTCACCAAAAAAAATTCTACCTGAGGATGCTTGTTTCATATTGCATAACTGTAGTTCAGTCATAGGACTGCAGAACACAAATTATATATTCAAAATTCATTATTAGGGTTCGTATCAATTTATCACAGGGACGTATTAGTCTAAGTTAGAACTAGTAACTATGCTTAAAGAAGACATAGAAGTTGATGTTATAGGATTCTTCCCACAAGTTTGCTCATAAGTCTTCCACCTGCTTTTCCTATGGTCAACACTAAACACACTAGTTATGCATTACCTCAATAAACCAAGGCTAGCTCCAACACTGTTCTAGCTTCTGAAGCAAGTAGCTGACATGCAACACAGCCATCCTTGAGAAAGGCAAGACTGTAATGCAGACTACTCATTACTCAGCTTGTGCAAGCTGAGTAGTGACTTAATCAGCAGAGATGCAAGTCATAAAGCATGTTTCATCATCCTCAGCAAAACCATTACACTATTTTTAGCAGCTGGGTCCTGTCTCTTTCTGCTGAAATGGAAACCACAGAAGATATTAATTAACTGCAGGCGTAATTCAGAAGTGTTTTCATTTCAGAGATTCAGCTCCCAAGGATAAAAAGCACAGTTCGATATCTACTGTTAAAGTTTAAGTTAAGCATGTTTAAGCAGGGTACTGAGAACTCTGTGTTTTCATCTACATTTAAGCTAAAGCTGCAAAGGCGAAACCTCTGAACCCAATACACCACATATCCAAATTTCAACAGGGCAGGAAGCTAGGAGACTTGCCAAGGAAATGGAGAGCACCTGGAATCACTCAAAGAAGAAAAATGGCAGTGATTCCCCAAAGTTATGGCAACAAAGGCCAGCAATGAGCTGGACATGTAGTTCCAGAACCCCTCCTTACTCACCTCTTCCCACAGCCGGAGCCCTGGGTTACACAGACCTGACACCAAAGCCTCAGTGCTGCTGCAAGACAGTAGCAGCATGCAGCTCAGCATCCAAGCTGAATCGCAACTACTTGCAAGGCACAAATGAGTTTCTTTGGGCTCTGTCCTGGGATTTTTTTTTAAATTTTTCTTTTTGGTTGTTGTTGTTGTTGCCTGCACCAAAGGAAAAGTTTGTAATAGCCCACAAACTGAAAATTACTGTCGTTGAATTGCCAGACTTCAGTGACTTCAAAGGCCTGACTTTCAGAACATAATGAATTCCTATGACACACTGGCATCTATTAAAATGTTTTATGCTGCAAATCATGCTTAAGAACTATTTGTTTGCAGAAGTTTTTTCCAGACTCTATAGAGCAGCTCAACTTCCTCATATTTCCATGAATTGAAATCAGATCTTTAATGTAAATAAAACAGTCTTTGATAAAAGTATCCTCTGACTTCTAAGATTCAAATTTAGGAGCTCAAAACCAGGAGCCTGAATACTCAAGACACCAAATTTCAAACAAGTCAAGTGGACTATGAAAACAAATGAAATAGGGGAAGTGTCCCTTCTTCCTATAACTCTTGCTTTGGACAGTTCATGCCTGTGCTGCCTTTACATTTATCCCACTTCTCTTGCCCCCTTCTTTTGTTTGTTCCTTCACTAAACCCTCCAGCAATCCCTTAAGGATTTCAGAGAATGAAAATATTAATCCTAATATGCTTTCTGCTCAAAGAGTTTGTTGTTATACTCATCTCCCCCAGGACACGACTAGCTTCCCCTGCTAGACTATGAAGGGCACACCTCTTACTCTAGCTTTGTGCAGGACCTTGCACAGTTATGCCACAAATTTGAGCCTTCTGGTACTAATGTTATAAATCCCAATCTGCTACCAGTAATTTAAAACTGAGCAAATGGCAGATTCCTGAGCTGCTCAGAAAGTTTTGACTGTGATACTGTCACAGCTTACAGAGACTGTAGCCGAGAATTCTTAAGAATTCTGCCAAAAGTAATTTTGGTTCTTCAAGCCTTGGTTCAAACTCTATAGGCTTCAAATACCATTTGTGTCACAGCTTTACCTTCACAGCCTGCCTGGCCACAAGATGACTGTGGTTGTTTTAATGGAACACAAGGGATCAAGACCTTAAATGGAAGCAAATCTCTTGTCATCCTAAAAGTATTAAACCATTTCATTTTTGCAAACTCAGCCAAGTTAACAAGCTCTCTGGTTACTTTGACAAAGTATTCTTTTCCAATACCAATAAAATATTTTTCTTAATAAATGGGAAATCATAATCATAAGATTTTAACAAGCTTTCTTTGAAATAGGAATAATAATAGCCTTTAATAACCTGAGGTCTGTTATTATTAGGGTCAGTGCACATGAACAAATTAATCTGGATTTGCTGAGAAGAGCAGTAGTCATGCATGTTAATTATTTAACTTATATAGAAAGTAGCACAACACTGACAAGATCTGATCTATAACAATTATTTATCAAAATCACTTCTTTGAGTTATATTTCAGTATTTTGAACTACAAATGTTGTGTTTTAGCAACGTCTCTTGAGGGGGAAGTTTTCATACATGGAAAAGAAAAAGGGGGAAAAAAATCAGAGATCCAAATAATATCTTTTCCTTGACTTTGGATATTCTTGGTAAGAGCTCAGGTGGAAGAGTGTCATCTCATCCTCATCCACCATTTTTTTCCATAATTTCAGTTACACCTTTTATTAGGCCAAATGTTAGTAATAATGTATGGCTGAATTAATATAGAATCTGTAAGCTGAAGTTTTTCTCAATTGTTGATTTCAAAGGTAACAGCTTTGTCTGCCAGTTTATTTTCAGCAGCTTGAACATGGATTGCTTAGGAACAGGTGAACATGATTCCTGCAATAACCAAGGAAAATTCATCAGCAGGAAATTCAAATAGCAGAAAATAATCCAAAAACTTGCAGCCACCTGTTAGCAAAAACTACATCAAAACACTACAAGTAGCAAAAGTCTGCTTTTTGATCTCATGCCTAATTAAAAGCTGTCCATAGGAATACTGAAAGCACAAAAATAAGTGTGGAAACTCAAAAAAGAAGCTTACAAGCAGCAAAGATGCAGCAATCTTGTATGCCGACACTAGCAGATATCCATATATAGTAAGAGAACAAATCCACTCTTAAAGCTTTGTCACCAAATTAAAGGAGAGTTGCAATAACATCAAACCAATCTAACAAAGTCATTCTGTTCTGAGTTCCAAAATAGAACAGACTTCAAATACAATTTAAGACAGCACTTGAAAAATGCCAATTGAAGAGTTCATAATTTTGCAATTAAAGAAGACAGTATTAAGTCAGGTATTTGGAAAAAGTTTACCAGGCACGAATACTTTTAGATTTGCTTGGTAGTCTCATCTCTACACTGCACAAAGCTGCTCTACTTGATAAACTACTGGTGTGTCTTTTAAGACTTAAATGTTTTTTAATATATAAACCCTGCCTCCCTAAGCCAATGAATGCATCCCCAACATTAATGTCTTAATCCATATCCTTTGGAAGGAGACATAGAAATTCTCCCATTCATTTTTGTGACTTGGCGACTTTTAGTCTCATTTTTATGGCTTAATACCAATTTTTTAAAAAGGTGATATAGGCTGATATATCTGCATATGATTCTTCCATCTGCTGCCTCATCCCACTGGTCCATTTCCACATGGCACAGGTCATGATTAATCAAAAAGGCTCTCAACAGAGCATTCAAAGGTGTTGTAACAGCTCTGTGCTCTGTTAACTGCAAGACAGTCCACAGTGAATACAGCACACTGAAACAGCCGACCAGCACTAACAGTTGATTCTACTTATGTTTCCAAAAGAAATGAGACTCCTACTGACACCCCAGAAACACCATTTTGGAAGCAAAAAAATTTATTAAACCATTCTTATTTACACAGGACTTCTCTTCTCTTTGCAAAAGCTGCACTGAGTTTAGGCTGCACAGGCAGGACAGCATGGACAGCATCATCCCTCTCAGGCTTTGGGAGAAATACAGATACTGATGGAGTACACAAGGATGGGTTTTGGAAAGGAAATTCTGAACAGTGAGGTGCTCAGTGCCTTCTTTTCTTTGGTCTTTAGTGATAAGATTTGCCTTCAGGTGTCACAAGTCACCAAGACCAGTGGAAAATTCTGTCTGAAGCAAGAAAAATCTACCCATGGTGGAGAAGGATCAACATCTAAATAAACTCAGGAGTGCTGAGGAAGCTGGATCATGCCACACTTGAGGTCAACCTCAACTGTCTTTGAAAGGTCATGGCAATGGGAAGAAGCTCCTCAGAAATGGAAGAAAGGAAATGTCCTTTCTATCTTTGAAAAAGGCAAGGATCCAGGAAACTACTGATTAGTCAGCCTCACCTCCACCCCGGGAAGATGATGGTATCTTCTAAAAAGATTACGGACAAGAAAGTAGTTTGGAACAGTCAACACTGATTTATGAAGAGGAAATCATGCCTAACCAACCTGATAGATTTCTAAAGTAAGATGACTAGGTTTGGTGAACGGTAGAAGAGCATTGGTTATCTTAGTAAGGTTTTTGATACTCACATAACATCCTGAGACAAGCTAAAAAGTGCAGGCTAAATAAGTGGACAGTGAGATAGACTGAAAACCTGCTGAGTGTCCAGTGTCAGAGAGCTCTGATCAGCTGCACCACATCCATTTTAAGACTAGTCACTTATCAACATACACTTGGGTAAACACCAGGCACTGGGCCAGGACTGCTTAACATCTGACAGTAAGGCAAAGAGCACTCACAGGACATTTTCAGATGGAGGAAATTTGGAGATGTTGCTACACCAGATAGCTTTACTGACATTCAGAGGGACCTTAACAGGCTTGAGAAACTGGCCACTGGGAATATCTTCAAGTTCTGAGGGAAATGCAAAGTCCTACAACTATTAAGAAACAACCTCAGGCACCAGAAGGTCAGTGGAAAAGCTACTTGACAGAAGACAATCTGGAGCTGGTGGTGGACATGAGCTGAACATGAGGCAGAATTGTGCACTTGTAGCAAAAGTGGCCAACAGCCTCCAGAATTGGGAAGGGTATTGCCAGCAGGTCACAGGACACGATCGTGCCCCCCTATTTCATGCTGCTAGGACCCTCTCTGGAGTGCTGGATCTTGCACTGTATTCCCTGGTACAGGAGAGACATGGAGCAAACCCAGTGCTGTGCTGTGAAGATGACTAATGCAGCAGAGAATCTGTCATACCAGGAGAGGCTAATAGAGCTAAGATGTTCAGCCTGGAAATGAAAAGGCTGACGGAAAACTTATCAACGTGTATAAATATCTAACAGTGTTGAAGGAAGCTAGAAACTCTCAATCATGCCCAGAACAGGGACTAGGAGCATGGCAAATTTCATGTGAACATAATGAAAAAGAATTTTTTTTTTTTTTTGTACTCTGAGGGTGATTGAACAGTGGAATTGGTTGCACAGAGAACTTGTGGAGTCTCCAATCCTGGAAACACTCCAAAACCAACAGGACACTGTCCTGTATGCCAGCTGTAGAAGCCAGCTGTATTTGACCCTGCTCTGAGCAGGGGGATTAGACAAGATGATCTCAGGAGGTCCCTTCCAACTTCATCCTTTCTTTTCTATGATTCTGAGAAATGATTTAAGTAGAACACTTAAACCACCTTTTACAGAAGGAAACAGTAAGAACTGATAATTGCATTTTCTAGGTTATTGCTGGGGCATGGATTCAACCTGCTGCTAATTAATTCATAGGTTCAGCAGCTGCTGACAATGTCTACATAACTGTATATTTTAACTTAAAAATCCCAAGATCCTTCAATAAGCAGTTTTTAAAATATGTGTAGCATAAACAGAAATAAGAGATGTGCAATTTTAAAATAGATTTGGCACCTTTACATCAATCCTCCTCCTTCTCTCTATGTGATTGCAATGGAAGATGTCTGCCTAGAGAAGATTGCATCACCTTTGGAGATACAGAGAGTGTTCAAAGGGAAGCTTCCAGCATAAATTATTTGTAGTACAAACATCTTGAAACATTTCAAGCCTAACAAGAAGTACCTTCAGCAACCTCTGCTACATTCACTACGAGCGAACGTGTACTGTTTGAGGCTCCAGTTTTCTTTCATGGCTGTATACAGCACCATTTTTCTGACAGCACAATCTCAAAAAAATCAGCTTTTACTCTTTACCCACCAGATAGTTCTTCCATTTGCCACTCTGACTGTATTTCAGACCGCATGTCTCAAAGCCATTTACAAGTAGGTGACAATCCTGCTCTGCATATTAGTCTCCACATGAGGTAACTAAACCTGTGCTCCTGTGTCCAACCTCTAGCATTATTTATTTCTACAGCAGGAAAAAAATACCACGGTCAACAGAAATTAAACAGGAGAGAGGGTCTTCTCCTTAGAAAACTGAGCTATAAAACTGGTTTGGGGCTGGGAAATTGGCTTCACATCACAACATTATCACTAGCTATGTCACAGGTCACCACTATACTAACCTGATGTTAAACATTGGGATCAGGTATTCAGAAAGGCATAAAATGTCCTCCAAGCCTCTGCCTGCCTCACTGTATGTTTCCTGAATGGCAGGAGGGATGGGAAGTTAGGCGAGCCATTCAGGTACTTTTGAAGGACATTTGAGGCTGAATGCAGTTAATCTAACTTAAGTTAGCCTAAGGTACTTGAATTTACTGGACTGGGGACTTAGTGTCCCTGGATTGTCCCATAAAGAAGGGAGCACTTCCAGGGTCAATTCTGAAAAGCCAGTAAGATCTTGCTTTGATAGTGGCTGTTAATAATGACTATAGAAGGAGACTAAAGCAAATATGCTTCCGGTCTACACACTTCAGATAGGAGTATAAGGCTGCAAAAGATGATTATGCACTTTGAAATGATACATGTTATATTTAGTTGAGAGCCAGGAGAGTGGTTCAAGGAAGCACAGCTCAATAAGGCAGCTATTACTAAAACAAATTAACTGCTTTAATACTTGAGCGTTACCTTAGCATACCATTTGTTCCGAGCAGTGTTACAATGGGGACACCTTGGTACCCTGTACTACGGTATTTGCAGTCTGTGAAATAGTGAGCAATACTTGAAAACTTGCTCTTTTTAACATTGTTTTAGAAATAGATGAACAATTAAAACGCTGCTTTTCACATAACATCCCTCATGTGCTCTGTGAGAATATCTGCTCAAATACAGAAAAATGAAAACAATCACATTTCTCACCTCTCAAATAGACCAGATAATACAGAACTCAGACTGGTCTGTGTTTTTCATTAAACTGGATATGTTTACAAGTCAGATGAAAGCAATACTTGCTCAAATGACCTCCTTTCTACTGTTTGGAAGATTTATTGAAGGCAATATAGAACAGCAACAATAGTCAATCATAGGTGGCAGACTGCCCTTTTATTAGGCATACTGAAGCCAATTAATCTAAGCAAGCTTACTCTCTTCACCTCCTGGAGGCAAGTATGCTCATAACGCATTTAAAAATTCTCCAGCAATAAATAAAGGTGCTGAAGTTATTCATTTGAACTTTGAAAAATTATTTACAGGCACTTGAGATGCTAAGAATTAACATTTTACATACTCTGCTGGGCAATATAATTTGATTAGATTCAAGACTTAAAAAATAAAGTTCTAAAACAAAGCCTTGTGGTACTGCTATCCTCAGGGGTAGCAGGGGAAGATAAAGGAATGCTTGTGAAAGGAGGTGAAAGCAGAAGGAACACTGAAACCTGCCCTAACACTGAGTAAAGTAAGCTGGGTTAATCACAAGTCTTCAAATAAGGTGGCAAGTGAAGGTGGGTTATTGAACCAGGAACACATATACAGCACAGAAGTAATCAGTTACTCAAATTTATTTCCAGATGTCAGATTATCTGTTATTTATAGGAGACACCAAAGGCCATTTGAGGTGAAAAGCAAGTCCATAATAATCTTATTAATTATGAAACATCAAACCCCAAGATGTCTTAATTCATGTTCTAATTTTTGCAGTCCATGCGCTTCTAATTAGAAATGCTGTAATATATTCTCTTGGGAAGCATATAAGAAAAGTGAGTAACGTTTTAGTGGCAGCTTCCTCTTTCAGGGCACAAATTTAAAATCTCCTTTATTCTTGGATTACTTCAACCATCCTCCTTGGATTATCTTCATCATGAATTAAGTTATAATCTTACCAGTTTCACAGCTGGGCCCCGTGAAGCCTTGTGGGCAGGCACACACATTGGAAGCAATACAGGCTCCTCCGTTCCTACACCCGTCTTTGCAAAATGCTGCAAAAGGCAAAATCACAATGTATGGGTAAGAGAACCAGACTCAGCAATCCTGCAGGTGGGCACAGTCTGCCAGCAGGCTGGCACAGAACGCCGTCCGTGCGGCACGGAGCGCAGAGACCGCTTCTCCTAAGGATAGAGGTCACAAAGAAATGGTTTATGGCCCTCCTGCCTCAGTGGCCAGATGGGTTTACAAGCTACAGAAGGAGATTAGAGTAAATCATCTGAAGACAACAGCTCCCATATGTGCTCCTTCACATGCACTGGGAAGCAGTGAAAGACACCTTCCCTTGGAACAGGCTTCCTAGGGCAGTGCTGGTCTGTTCCGCTGCCCGAATAAAGGCCTGAACATAATAGGCACAACTGAATATTAAACTGTCTGGCTACCTCATTTTTTTTAATACTTAATTTAATAGAAACAATAAAAATACTAGTTTTGTCTCAAGGGATTCTGAAGAACTTTGAAACTTTTAGCATTTACAGCTTTAAGTCAGTCCTTGGATTTGTTCTTTGGCATGCTGCATTTACGTATTCTGGTGTAGCATTCTCCAGGAGTGTATGCTTTAAAGAGCCACTTCTGTGGACCCAGAAATGCAACCAGCTCTGATTTAAAACCTAGTAGCTGCTAGGTGCTCTGATTGCATCTGCATGCTCTGGCCAGAAGAAACTGTAGGTGAAACTAGGCAGATGGAAGTTATAACTTACATGAAAATTTGCTTCAGGGCACTGATCTAGCCCTGCACTTGTAACCAGCCAGAGGTACCAGGCTTTGGTTTGCAGCTGCCCTGTGTAACAGCACCACTGATGAGATCTTATGGGCTCATCTGAGAGAAAACTATTACAGATTTGAGCCATCCAGCTCTCAGTTTTGAGACACCAGCCTTGTGGTGTGAGACCACTGTCACTGAAATCGAATCTTCCTGACCCAGGAGTGCATGGTGCACAGGACTGCACCACGGTCAGATCTGCAGTCAGGGCTCTTATTCAGAAGAGCTGAACACAGTGCTGTAGGGTTATGCACCTTCTCTTTGACCCAAGGAAATCTTTTAGTAGCTGACTCACCTTCAGCAGAAGAATTTGGGACTACTACCAAGCACAGCACAGGAGTGAGCTGCGCTCTTCTGAAAGAAGATGCTTTGGGTTTAAACCTCATCAGGATAAGACTTTCTTCTTATTCCCCACAGAGCCCAGCACAACAGGACATATTTGCTGACATGTCTCCCTCTACTCATGTGTTCGACTGGAAGTGAACCAGGCTGCCATGTTTTACAAAGAGCTTGTCTTTGGAATATATAGAAAAATTGTACTGTTTAAATCAGGTAAAGGAATAACTAGTGCTAAGACCTCAATCAGACTTAGCAATTAAAAAAAATCTGGGTTGCTTAGATCTGGCAATAGACAGCAGCAGAAGGCATCTATGTGACATTACCAGTGTTAACTCTGGACCCTTAGATTCTGACACCTAAGAGATCAAGAGCACTGAAGCACAACCTCAAGGAACACTAGGCATATTGCTGCATCTGTCCCACTTCTCGTGTCTGAGCTCATTGCCCTACAGCTAAATTACTTTTATTTTCAAGCACTCTCTGTATCCTGTGCTCAGAGGTCGAGAACTTCCAAGGATTTGGACCCAATTACCACGTATAATTTCTTCTGATGTGAAACGCAACAGAAATAAAAGCAGCATTGTACCTCTGGGAAAGCATCTTTCTAAGACTAGAAATTTAGGTTCTAATGTTCAGCAGTGAATGAGAATGTTACAAAACATGACTTCACTTCACTTGCAGTGAAGGTTTCGTGTGCCCGTATCTACTGCTTTTCTCATGAGAACAAGACATACCAAACAATTTTTAGTTCATCCAAGTAAAACAGCAAGGCATTGACCATGGACAATGTAAATCTGACAATGTTTTCACAGACATAACTTCATTGGTAACTGTAGGCTTCTATATATAGAAGCCATATACCGCATATAGAAACTGCAGACACAAAAAAATGAAACAAAACCACTTTAAATTTTAGAGCCTACTATCTATGTATGCATCATCTTCAAATTACTGCAAACTGCCAAATGCAAAATCAGTGTATATATGCCTGTGAAGATCATATAGGTGAAGGACTCAAGTGTCTAGCCTAGAATTTTGTCAGTCTTGTTCAAGGCAAATGACCAGAACTGAATCAACTATGAGACAGCATCTCATGCAGGTTTCCAGCAGCTTACCTTTGCAGATGGTGCCATTTCCCGTGTAACCCGGCTTGCAGACGCAGTTGTGCCCGCCCACGGTGTTGAAACAGAGCGCGTTTTCGTCACAGTTGTGCTGGTTTGTTACACATTCATCATGCTCTGAAAAGGGAAGCAAGAATGGGACAGTCCTGAATTTTTAAAACCACAACAAAACAGGAGCTTTGTATAGACTTCCAAATTAAAAAGAGAGAAACATGGTAGTATTTACTGGCAATACGGGTAGCTATGTGAACACGTAACCACCAGATAGCCAGCGCTATCTATTTTTATCACATACTAGTATGTGATAACTGCACTGCAGCATAATTCCACTCTCATTAACAGGGAGCCACCATCATTTCACTTTCTATGTGGGCTACAGTGTTCTCACAAACATTTGCCAAAGAGCTGGCTAGCACACTGAAAATCCATATGCTACTTCTGCTGTTTAATTTATTCATGCAGGTTTATCTCATGAAGGATTCTTAGGGTTCCCTTCAGAAAGCTGACTAATGGTGCGAGACACACGCTCCAAACTGCAAAAGGCATGGTTAGCAGAAGGCAGGTCTTCAAAGGGCAGCCCCTGTTTTCCTTTCCTTCAGCCCATACAAAGAGCTTTATTTAGATGAGATAAATAACCCGAAAACAGAGGTCTGCCTGCTTTTCAAGGGACTTCCAGCATGGGCTGCCCTAGCACCGTAGTGTGATGGATGAGACTCCTCAGCCTGGTGACTGGGACATACTAGGAAATAGCCCTTTTGGGAATAAATTAGCAGTCTGGAGAATGTGATTTCGTGTTGACTTGCAGCGCAAGTCTTACTTAATCTGACAAAAAAAAAAATCACTGCTTTAGGTTACAGAACATTTTAATGTTTTAGTTTGTGATTTTTAAGAAATGGCAAATGGAATCTCAAAATAAGATGCCCTAAAGTGTCATTTCAAAATGATACATGAAAAGCTCTATTATTTTCAAAATGCAGTATCTTAGTCTGTAGGCGTCAAAATAAAATGCTTCCATCTTCTGGAAATACTCCTTGCATTTTTGTTAAATGAACAGTATTCATCTATCCACATAAAATTTCAGAGCTCTGAAATTTAAATTTCAGGAAAACCAGCTGTTTGGGGAACATAAAGACATCTAATTTTAATCAGCACACATGGACTAACCTGCATGTGAAGTTTTCATAGCTATCATTCTGCCCAGATTTTAGTGGATTTTATTAGTGCAGCTTAGACCAGTTCTGGCTATTTAGCACAAGTCTTAAATCTGGAATCGGATGCTCTTTCTTCCCTCATTCTGAGCAGGAAGACTGTTCTAAATCTTCCTCTTTATAAATAATGACTGCACATATCCCACTGAGTTGTCAAGAAAATTAATTTCTTAACATTTGCAAATCACTATGGAAATTTTCAACTTGCTATTTCAATATTGGCCATAAACTGCAGGAGTATAAAACTGGCAGAATGGCACATATCCAATCCATCAGTAGAGGTAAATTTTCCTCTAGTAATGGCAAGGACCTGTTGTTTAAAAGGGGGAAACAGGCATCTCAATCTAGCTAATAAATTTTAAATGCTACACAAGTTCAGTTTTATTTTTGCGGGTTTGCTGTTGTTGAGTGTTTGTTTTGTTTTTAATAACATTAACCTAATATCCCTCTTCTAAACAAGGACTTGTGTCTCTTGTATCACCAATCATGCTCTCTTCAACCCCCACTGGATGGAGCAGAGCACAGGCTGCAAGCCTCTGCCCTCCAGCATGCAATTTAATTACTTTGCTCTCAGCATGAATAACTAAAATTGTTATTGTTCACCAAACGATCCAGCCCCTCTAAAATCCACTTAACAATATTTGACTCTGACCTCCTAACATAGTGAAATCTCTTATGCTGGCTGAAACAGTATTTATGTGAAACCACTGCATAACCAAAAAATAAAGTAATGGTCATGCAAATTCGGTAAAAAAGTATAATCTATACTGTAACAGTATCCTGGCTTTCTTATTTTATGCTAATATTATGGCATTATTTAAATATGGTTTTATTTAAATATTATTTTGTAATTTTAAAATAATACACCAGAAGAGAATAGCTATGGGAATGTGTGAAATGTACTCAGCAGGCCAAAATATCCTGCAAAGCCATTATCTTGGTATCTTTGGAGGAAAGGTCCCTACAACAATACATCACACTGGTAAACTCAGCTTAAATAACTACATTTGACAGATTAAGAATCATGCTCAAAGAGGAAGCACACTAAGGAATGCAGAAGCACCCCTGGCATGTACAGCAGCTCTTTAAGAGAGAAAAGAGTATATATATTAGAGGGCAGCAGGTGACTGCAGACTGCCACAGCAAAAGGAAGGGCTCTTGTGTGTGGCTGAAGCAGCTCTGAAAGCCCACTAAGGTTTGCAGGACCAGAGCCTTGAGGATCATTTGCACAGACGTATGTCTTTCATACAAAGAGATGACTGCCACATTTGAGTGTGCCTTCCTAACATTTACTCTTTTGGGGGTAAGAAAAACAATTGAGTCTTTCAAGATGGATTTTTTCCTTAAAGCACAAAATATCAATAAAATTAATTTTCCATCAGCTAAATAACAGGACTTGGATGCAAAAGTAATAGGCCTGGTATCTTACTCTATGTAAGCTTTGGGGTTTCTTATCCTCCTGTAAGTAAGTTCATGGAGGATGCTTCTGCACAAACTGTACTGAAACAGCCATCACTATTTCTTCTGTGGTTATCTGCTCAAACTTTAGGTATATTTTTATTGAAATCACATATTACTGACTCATGAAAAATTCATAGTCTGATAAATGATTCCTGGATTGAAGTTTACATGTCATTTTTAGGAGGAAAATGTTTCAGAGTTAGGGGAAAATCTGTGATTCAATTAAAGGAGATTTTTACATGATTGGAATACAAAAAAAAACAGCAAAAAATGGATCAGTGTGGTTTACAATCCATCTAGATTTGTTTCTCTGTATCATCTGATCAATAACACACTTAAAACCATGTAAACACAGTGTTTCCTCATATTGCTTTCTACAGTAACACCTAACAGAGCAGACAGCTTAAACTTCAGGAGTGGCTCTTTTATGGACTGATTACACAGTTAAACTACACCTGAAAATATCCTGAACAAATTATGTCACTACATCTACTCTTTCAGCACTCGGCACATTATCCACATCAATTTAAAGAGACCACCAGAAACAGGTTTATCACCAGTGATAACAAGACAGATTGTTCAGCTTTATTAAAACAGAAATACTTATTAATTATAAAAAGGGTGGTGTTCTGTTCATAATTCTTCATTAATTCATGAATTAATGAAGAATTAATTATTACTTTGGTTTCTTTTTTTTAATAAAACACTTGGAAAATGATCTTAAAAGAAAAAGGAGAAAATTGCAGAGCCTGAGTTGAGCAATCTTAAATACCAAATCAGAAACTGTAGAAGCAGATAGGATCATGTGTTACAAAGAAGAAAAAAAGCCATTTATAGAAGAATCACTAAAAGAGAACCTGCAGTATGGTTTTTAAGTTCAAAGACCACTTTAGAAAAATGATTTGCCTTATTTAGAAATGTTAAAATTTTATTTCTCAAGGCCATATATTTAAAAAAATCTTTAGAAATCATGTGACACATTTAATGAACATTCCATACTTATTTCTCTGGACACCATAATGAAGACAGGAACAGGCCAGGTACAATAGTATAACAGAGGCAAAGAAATAAAAATTACTTTTGCAGAGAAATTTTACTGATTTACCAACCTGAACTTGCATAAACATCTTGTACAAAGACCAAATGCACTGGTGTCAATGATGAATTCTAAAGCTTTATTATCCAATATATCTGAAATTCATTTTGCACTGTCCAGGACTCATGCTCGACTGTGTTAAAATTCATAACATCTCTATTCTGGGACTCCAGTGAAGTTTTAAATACTCTATTTATATTAATTAAACTATCTCTGCAATAAGATCTTTCTAGACAGAGAAAAAAAAAAAAAACTCCAATATTTGCTGTTGCCTCATGGTAATAACAACATTAAATAGTTCTTATGACACAACTTAAAAAGGTACAAAATTATGCGATGAGGGAATTGATTTACTTTCGCATATTTGTGTGTGCAAATACATTATATACACACACAAAAATATATACACATACATATCTATATACACAGGCACATACAGTAAAGGTGAAGAATTTATTTTATTCTGATTTATTTTGAAATGCTATTTCAGAATTTTCTGCATTGCTTGCTTGCGAAAAACTTTACTTCAGAAGGGTATCTAGGGTGAAGTATTGCACCCTACAAAGTGAGACTGGTGGCATAAACTGAGCAGAACCCACTGGATGCTCTGATGCATCTCAATGCATTGACAGCTGGGAACCTGTCTTACCAGATTTGTTATCTGTGCAGAGATTCTTGCTGAACTTAGTAAAATTCAACATGTTGTCCACAAGGTGTGGCATCTGCCTCCTCATTCACACTATGCAATGTCAGCCCTTATCCTTCCTACTGTGCATTTTATGGTTAAAAATAAACGTCCGTATAGCATTTCCTACAAGTATACTGCAAGTCTTCCCAATACGTGCCTCATGTATCCAAATTCTGCAAAGGTCCAAGAAAAAATAAATAATGATAATCTAATCCAATAGCAAATAGGAATGATGACTGAGTTGCATCCTTTACTTAGGGATGAAAAATATGCTGGCATATAAATATATGCTGAACCATCCATTAACAACACTGGGAAATAAGAGCTGAGATCATCTTTAAGGTGCAGAAATGCATAAAAGTTCCCAAAAATATAAATAGAATACATCTCTGCAATTGTAATCTTGTAACATGATGCAATGGATATTCATTGCTGAGTGAAGAACTTTTAAACCTGGATTAAATTAAAATAATTTAAATAATGAGAATATATTAGGTATTTTTTCCCTTTTGATCTCTCTGCATTCAAAAATTCAAATTACTTCGGCCTTCTGTCTCCTTCCCATTGATTTGGTATAGAACTACAGAACCATGGTGACCAGCTGGCCATCTGATGTGGCAGTGACAACAGAGAAGATTTACTTGAATTATCAGTAGCCAACACACTTAAATGCCCACTTACTGTTTATCTTAATTACAACAGTTTTTTCCCCCACCTACAGTTCATGTACAAGACAAAAATTAGTAGCAATTATATGTGTAATATAGAAGACTTATTCCATTAAGATCATTTGAGAAATGACAGATGGTTAATCTCTTTAAGCCTTTATATTAACTCATTTAAACTCTAATTGGCAGAGTTAATTTAAATCACAGTATATGCACACTACTTTTAAAGAGCAAATGCTGTAAATTTATTGAACTATTTGCTGGAGAGTGTCCAAAGAAGGGCACTGAAACTGGTAAAGGGACCAGAGAACAAGTCTTATGAGGCGTGTCTGAAGGAACTGGGATTTTTTAGCCTCAAGAAAAGGAGACCCAGAGGACCTTCTCTACAACTACCTGATAGGCGGTTGTACACAGGTGAGGGCTCAGTCACATCTCCAAAGTAGCAGGCAATAGGACAGGAGAAATTGGCCTCAAGTTGTTCTTGGAAGTTTAGACTGGATACTAGTAGAATATTCTTTTTTGTAAGGGCTGTCAAGCACTGGAACAGGCTGCCCAGTGAAGAGTTTGAGACATTTAATGACATGTATATGTGGCACTTAGGGACATAGTTCCATGATGAACTTGGCAGTGCTGGGTTGGACTTGATGATCTTAAAGGCCTTTTCCAACCTAAAAGAGTCTATGATTTTATATTTTCCATATATTTATGTTTAAAATTTTGATTGATATTTCCCAATCAATTTTTCTAGTGATATTTCTTAACTTAAATGTAAAATAGAATCTGTGTTTTAACTACTCATAGAGTTACCATCACACTTGGTTTACCCTTAGTTAATGCTTGAGTCATTAATCATTAATGACCACCAGCAGCTTCAGTTCAAAACTGGCAACACCAAAAGCCAGGTCTACAAGAGTTTGCTCCCTGCTAATCCTCTTACTTGACTGAGTTTTACCTTCATCTATTCCCATATATCCATACTGTTGTTGGCCCTCATTTTCTAATACTTTCTTCAGTTTAGCCATAAATGACAATTTCTGTAGAGCAGCTGCTTGCTCCCTCCCCCAGCAGGAACATGGAGAGAATCAGAAGGGCAAAAGCCAGAAAACTTGCAGACTGAGATAAAGACAGTTTAATAGGGAAAGCAAAAGCTGTACACAAAAGCAAAGCTAAACCAGGGGTTAACTCCCTGCTTTGCAAT